>JAAGKR010007461.1:0-36607 GCA_011419295.1 Clarias macrocephalus | reverse complement strand
TCTCTCTCTCTCTCTCTCTCTCTCTCTGTGTGTGGAGTAAATCAGATTTGTGCTCTCAGTAGGTTACTAAGGCTTTACTGAATCTCGTTAACTCACACAGCACAGGTAATAGATGAATAGAGTTGATATATACAGTGTATATAAAGTATATTGGGTTGCTTTTAACTACACATCAGAAGATTCCAGATTCAAAACCCTTGGACCAACAAGTTGTTACTGTTGGGCTCTTGAGCAAGGCTATTAACTCTTGGCTGCTCAGTTGTCACTCTGGATAAGGGCATCTGACAAATTTTTCCAAGTTAAATTTAACGTTATAACCTGTACGTATAGGTTATAACGTTACAAATATTAGATCACACTGAATCAGAACACACTTAAATCCTCCTTGTTCCTGGTTGCCCATACTGTCACGCTCCCTCCACTTTAGCCCATAGCTTTCCTCTTTTATCAGTTTGCAGCACATACAAAGACATGCAAGACCCCAGTAGTTTTTTATATATATAGAAATTAAATAACATATTACTAATACTTTGAGAGAGGTTAATTTTCAACAGCAGACAATGTCTTTCTGAAGACCCAGGTTGACCAGCACGTGACTCCATTCTCGTTTTAGCCTCTATTTTAACTTGAAATGCAAGTCTGTTAATTGTAGAAAGTGGTATTTCGAGACACACAGCTATTTGTCTTTTGAAACCCTTGTCTACCCTCAAGACTAACAATCCCGCCTCTTTAAAAATCAGATGTTTCTCAAATGAACCATTTTATCTTTCAAATATGAGACTATACCGAAGGTTCCAATACTCATTACAGAAGAAATAATATTTTAGGTGTGAGAGAGAAAAAAGAGAGAATCAGCATTACCCTCAACATCAGACAGAATCTAAACGTACAAAAAAGTTTACATTCATTTATATTTTATAGCTGGTGAAACACCAAACTGGTAAAGAAGCTTTTGAGTCTCAGGGACCCCAAACAAAACAGGTAAGGGTTAAAGGTGGATCTATTCTAGTTTGAAAAGAAAGAGAATTATTTTGGTGTATATGCTTTAATCATAAAATGATGAGTTCTGTTGACATCTCGCACGTCTGTTCTTTGTTTTTTATTGAATGAAATGACCAATGCAGTCTTTGTCTACTGATACACTGGTCGTTGAAATTATTTTACACATTTTCAGGGAAAAACAGTATCAGGTTCCCCATTGATGCAAACTGAAACAACCGAAGGCTTAAATCGAGTATCATAACACAATGATGTCTGAAAAGTGAAAGGCTATATTGTTGCCTTTGGATAATGGATCAAACACATGTCAGAAAACGGATCCCTTTAAACTTCTGGGTCTAAGGTCACAGCACCAAATGGAGATTCTTTAGTCTACAGGACAAATTTTATCTTTTTACTATGATTACTAGTGTGTAATGTGTAATTAAGTATGAAGTGACCTATTTGGATACTTTATCTGTACATGCCATAAAAAATGTTGCAATACAAAGTATTAGTAAAAGGATGGATTCCGTTTGCAAGTGCTGTGAAGGGATTTTTGGCTTATAAGTCTTTTGAACTTTTAATACGTCAGCAAGTCCTAGATCCATCATAGAGATTAATCTGTAAATTGTGCCAATAAGCTAGGAGGTGCTTTTCAAAAGTATCCGTATGAAGATGAGTAACAGGATTTAAACCTACGTGTTAAACCTACTTCTACATAATGTCTCTTTGTTTTGTTTTTTTGGCACACTGCTGCAAATATGATCGATGTAATTCAGCACTCAAAAAATGAACATGCATTTGCTATTTCAGATAAAGATGTTTCATAGGGCACATAAATAAGTAATTTTAAGAGTGTTTTAGATTGACAGGAAAAACATGGGCTAATAATACAGTCCAAGTTTGTTTTGGAGGTGGATCCGTCTCTCTTTGGTGCGTCACTGTGCATGATGGATGACTTTTCAGCAGAGAGTGAGCTGTGTTTCCACTAGGTGATGTCAGGCCTTCTTGAACAGAACAGCTGCACTAATACATCAATCAGTAGCCTGCTATTATGGGATCAGGGTGGACAGCAAAGATAGTGGCTAGACATGGAAACATGTGAATTCTTCAGGATTTATTATTGATGTCCACTCCATGTTTTGCTCACTCGCAGGGTGTCTGAGTGTGGAGGAAGCCCGGCTGCGCCGTGAGCAGCAATGGGTGAGATCGAGGGCACATACCGGGCGCTGCAGACACCAGGCACGCGCCTTGGCTCTCAATTCAACCCTGGCATCAGCACGCTTGAACCTGGGCAGAGCCTGCACTCGTCTATAACAGGAGGCAAAGGCAAGGGCCTGCAGATCCGTGTTCAGGGCCTGGACGATGTTCAGGAGTTCTACGAGCTGGAGGTGAGTCTCTGATTTCCTGATGGCATTCAGGGTGTGTTGATTCGCCTTCTGTGCAAACTATTTATGCAGTATACATGTTCTGGGACAGCAAATGCTTCTGTTCCAGTATTGAAAGTGAAAGTGTTTTTTTTGTTTTGTTTTTTAAATTCTCTCCACAAATTTAGTGAGTCTACAATAGTTTATACTACTTAAGTAACTGTAAACACTGCAATGTGGTGATGCTGTTGATAGCTGCATCTTAAATTGTATGACAGTTGTTGAGGCATAATATTTAGTAGAACAAACAATTTCAAACATAACCACAAAGAATATGTGCATGCTGGTCCATAATTTACATTTGCAGTCTCCATCAAAGACGCTTCGTCATACTAGTGAAATAGTTCAGGGACTAAGAAAACTATCCAGCAGAAGCCTCGTTAGAGAGCAGTGAGTACAGCAACAAAACAGAACATGGTGCTTATTTAGGTGCTTAGTTAGGAGATGGGTGTTTCAGTCTTTGTTTGAGAACACTAGTGACTCAGCTGTTTGGGCGTACAGGGGAAATTCATTCCACCACCTTTGTGCAGGTTTTCTTCTAATCATCTATGTGCCAATGATCTCTCGCACTTCTGTGCAGATTATATAAAAGCAGGGACAAAAGTGTAGGCTATATTTCTTGAGACGACGCCGAACGAGAAAAAAAAAAGATCGGATAGGGAACTGGCACTGGCTTCGTGTGGACGGAGACTAAAGAAGATGGAGTTCATTCATCCTGAGGTTGCTGTGGTGTGTGTGTGATGTGTGACATCTGCCATCTCACTGTGCTACTTCTTTAAGATAATTTTAGGCCTGTCCTGCACAGTGTCTCCGAGCACTTGCAAGGCTTCTGGCCTGAAGCGACTTTATGAAACACTCCGGTGTAGCGCGCTGTAACCTTCAAGCTGAGGAAAAACTCCGGAAAAACATCTCTTAAATGTTTCAACATTAGCTTAGGTTGCTGGCTATCCTGATGTTGGGGTTTAGGGTCAGATTTTTTTTTTGTGCAGTGTTGTATTTGGCTACAAGGCTTAAACCACTAACTCTTTCCCAACATTCAGCCAAAATAATTGCAGTGGATTAACGGTAACAATAATGATGATGATGATGATGATGATGATGATGATGATTAAAAATTTGGGATGAAATGTTGGAAATAAAATAAAAGCTACATGGGTAATAAAACCATGTGGTTAAATGGGGGGAAAACAACAATTTATATACAAAATAATGTGAGTGAAAACCAAATAAAAAATGTTTCAAATCTAAAGCCAAAAAACTGATTGGATTATGGATGAGTTATTGTAAGTTTGAAATGGGTTAAGCTTTTTTTTTTTTTTATAATTAAACTTACTAGAGATGGCGCTTGTAGAGTTTCCTGTGGCAGAAAAAAAACACAGCCTTATTGCACACTAACTCAGGAAGACCGTAGCTTATGTAGTTTGGCTAAATCGGATAAAACATTGTGCCTGTACCTTTGAACTCGGCAGGGAAAGGGAGTGTTGTGTTGGCTGCAAGGGAGGTGCAAGGAGACCCTTTTTATGTGGTTTGGATCTCACACTGCAATGTTGAGTAGCTGTCATTATTGGCTCCTTCCACAGAACAGGACAGTGGTCTGAAATGTGTTAAAATCTCTGTCCTGTTGTCCTGTAATGTTAATTCTTCATGTAGTAAATCTTTTTACAAGACCCTCAAGAGCATAAGATTTTGGGAACTGCTATTGGGTGCTCATGTTGCATTCTGATATTGGACTAGAAGCCCTGGTGTTCAGTGTGGGTTGGATAAGGACTTTATCCATGCCACTCGAGTCTTTACACACTCAAAGGTAAACCATGTCTTCCTCAACCTCAGTTTTTGCATTGTGGAATTAACCATATTCAGGTGTATTTTTTTATTATTATTATTTATTTTTATTTATTTTTTATGATTTCTCACACATCATCTTGGTGATTACATTTTTACATCCGAACAGCAATAAAACCAACACAGTAAGAGTGAGTTTCTAGCCAGTTTTGATTTCTACAAACCTGGATGTTTCATATGTGGTTATGTGATTACACTCTATTCCCAGTGTGACAACCAGTACCTCATCCAAGTAGTTGAAGAGGTATTGGAGTAGAGAAAAGATGATGACCCTTATTTTACTTTGAAGTGAGCCAATAGCTTTAAAATGCAATAAATCACAAATTATACAAAAAGCGTTTTTGTTTTGTGACTTGGACAGTGTTTCAAATGTGGAGGAAGTTCACTGATATGTACACTGTGGTTCTAAGTATGGCAAGTAGCATCTAAAATATTGGTATCTGGACAGGATTAAAAATGTAAGTTTGTTGAACAACTGTAAATAGATTGACCTGTGGTGTCCATTAACAGCATTTGTTTCTGACATAAACATACATTATGAAATAGTGAACTTTTCTTTGCTTACTGCTTGGAAGCTGAGGTCAGCACGCAAGGTCGGACATGGTATAAACACAAAATTGTCTGATTTTGATAAATAAAATTGCAGAGGCATACTTAGAAACTAATAAATTACCCCAGGCCCCATGTACATTAAATCCTTTTGAGATAGTGGCTGTTGTCTCCAAAAAAAAGGTCAGGTTCCATAACTGGTTTTGTCCCCTTCCTTCCAGTGAAGAAAAATTGTAAATGCTACAGGATACAATAACCTCTTATTCAATTGTGCGTTTCCAGTTTGTGGCTACAGTTTAAGGAAATCTTCCACATGAGCGTGTTGGTTGGATGTCCACATACTTTTGGCCACAATGTTTTTATACCAAGAATTGATCTGTGCACTCCACCCCAGTTTAGTTGGCCCCTCTCATGAGTCCTGTGCGAGAAGAACGTGTGCATGTGTTTGTGTGTGATGTGATGCCAGTTTGATGTCACAATTTCAACATCTGTTTCCAAGATGGAACGTGATTTTAGAACATCTGTGCTATGAAATCCTCCTATCTTGCATCTATTTTTGACTCGGCTTCCCGGACCAATTCATAAGAGAATTTTATTTAATGTCATTAAACAGGAGATCGTTTATTTCCCTCACATTATACTTCAATATAAAATTTTTGGAAATGTGGTCTCTTAAAACATGTGAATCTTCAAGTTTCTGTGATGTTTCAGGGGCTGTTTATGAATTTCCTCAGTTTTTTTTATTTATTTATTTATTTTTACAGTTTATAGTCTCTCTCCTCTTTTCTTTTCAGCTTTTCACGGATTTTAGGCAACAGGAGGAAAAAAAATTAATTATATATACTTTATATACACTAAATTATAAACTATATTTTGTTCATAAATCTTGTTTCCACCTTCACATTCACTTTTTCACATTTTTGTTGTGATTAGTTAACTTCTTAAATCTACTATGCACATTAAAGCTCTTTGCAGCCATATGTATAGAAAGCCCACGGATGGTTGTAGTAACAAGTGTCTAGTGGAAGTGATAAATGTGTTTTAAAGGGTTGATGTGATGGGCAGGGCATGCCAATGCTCTAACTCTGGCAGTAACCACTGCTGACCCGGAAAACCACAATTTTGCTCCCTCCCTCTCTTGGTCAGCTGGCTTGTAATTTGCCTCGTTGCCTAAACTTAGCATTTGAAGCCTAAGCCTTGTTTCAAATGTGCATATTTGTTTCAGGGCTTTTCCATACTGTTGGCCTGGCAGTAGTTTTTGCCAGGTCTGTCATTTATGTTTAATAACTCTATTGATAATTATTGACTGTTAATTATCCACAGTAGCGGCTCTCGCTGTGGTAGAATTGCAGACTGCTGTCAGGATATCTTATGGTTGTGTCTGCCAAGATCATTCTCACCAATTTCATGGGGTCGATTAGTTTTTTGTGTTTAGAAAAATTGCACTGTACACACACACAGTCCAACAAAGCAAATATATTTATCTAAGAAAGGCAGATAAATATGCGTCATGCTCTACATTAAAACAGACTGAGGGAACAGTAACATAGTTTTTGGGTCTGTATTGTTTAGCCCTTTGCTCAGACATTTTTGAGGCATTGTGCTGCATCAGATTTGAGTTTGCAGTTAGTTCAAAACTTCCTGTAAAATGCTCAGAAACTTTTATTTTCCCTTTCATGGAATGGCATCAAATCAGCAGCACTTTTTTAAATGAGCAATGATGTTTGTGCAAATATTGGTTTCACATTAGTGAGCAGACATGGTTACTTATTAAATATGAAAAGTTCACTATAAAGTTCACCATTCATGTTTGCAAAGTAAAATATCAATCACTAATCACAGTTTGCCCTTCATTGATCATGTGGAATGAAAACTTTAGTCAGTCAATCTTCAAATTACAAGTCAGACACAACATTACTTGTGTGTATGTGTTTTTTTTTTCCGTTTTCTTTGTTCCTTTTTATTATATGCTGGTTTTACACTATGTGGTGTCTTTACACACATGCTCATGGGTTGTCTGCCTATTTAAGCCTTTTCCTGAAATAATGCTTACTGATCACTGATGAATCCTGATGTAATCTACTTGTGATGTTAATTGCTGTTTACTTGTTAATCCTGCCCACTTGTCCCTGCATGAGACCTTGTTCACTCAACTAATAGGAAGTGATGAGGAAGCAGCAATAACAACATGGGCTTCCTGTCCACCCTGCACTTGGGGAAAATGTTCACGTGTCTCTGCGTCCAGTTAAACTAACGGTTGGTTAATCCGTCTGTCGGACACTAGAATTTTCCCATGATTGTGCATCCTTCATAGGAATCAGACCTGTGGACTAAGGGTAGGAATTTTCTTATGATCATATTTTAATGGAAAATTCCAAAGAACAACGTTTATTTATTTCACACCATCACAACACATCTTTGTGCTTGTGTAGGAGTCACTAACACACAAATCCGAACTATTAAATCATTTTTTAAAAATCTGCATCATTATTACTGTAGGTTATCAACTATAGTATACTAGCTTTGTGTATAATCTCTCTTTTCACACATTGGTGACGATTATAACTAGGTGCTCGACGAATCACAAAACTCACTTTGGAATTTAATTTTTTTTTCAGTTTTCCATTTATTACTTGTACACCTTGAACTTTTTTCTTCAATGTCTTAAATTAAAATGACAGTCAGGATATGCAATGTTTAAAATAAATATGTAATAATAAAATATATTTTTTAATAATCAAAAAATATTTATGGCTCAATTATTAATTGCTACAAGTTCAAAATAAGCCATGATGTGAGCTTTTATTTTTGTTTGTTTTACTTTTTTTGATAAAGAAAACAAACGCTATTTTTTGTTCACTGTTGTTGAAAAAAAAAAACAACATACTAACATACTGTAAAAGAAACAACGAATCAGAGTTTCTCTTGTCATGCTGTGCAAAGTTGCGTGAGCAGTGTTCCAGATTGGGCAGTTTTTCTGGTAACCGGACTACTTTTTATTATCTTTGACTTTAAACTGTTTCTTGAGTGTGAGAGAGTTAGTTTAAACAAGCGAAAAAATAATTTGGGCAGGTTCAGGAATTACGAAGTTTTGCTCAGGAATACTGTGCAAATATAACCCCATTTCACATCATGATAATTAATTTGTGGTTCACATACATGCTTAAACATGGGGTGAGATCCATAAAGATCACAAATAAACTCTGGTCTATTAAACATCTAATTATAATGCTTCAATAAACTTTTTACTTCTTTCATGGGCTAATTCACTTCACAATTAATCACATGCAGAGCAGAAAGAAAGACAACCCAGAGTTGTAGAACAGCTGTGCTTGTGGCACAAACACACAGGGTTTATAAAATTTTTATTTTAAATAAATACCAAGGATTGTCTTATTGTCTGAAAGTGACTTTAATTCATCACTGATTATATCAGGGTGGCACTGCTAGCTGGCAATGGCGGCTGTGAGAAAAGAAAGATGGGTTGCGGGAGTGGTTTTTAAAATCCAGTTGAAAGATGCAATTTGTTTTTGGTACATTTTAGAGACCCATAGTCACTCTGTAACCCATGTTTCTCGTGGCAGCTATATTATGAAGGGGGAAAAAACTGTAAAATGAGGTGAGAATGGTGCCACTGGCTTTACTAGCTAATGGACAAAAGAACGTTAGCAAGTCAAAGCACCTATTGCATACGGAAGCTGCATATTATAATCCAGGACATAAGGTATGTGTAAATCTGTGACCTAAATCTCTTTAATTACCCATAACAATAGTGGTGATGGCAGCATTCTCAGCAGAGTTGATGGTTATCCCTAATCTTCACTGCCATATGTTGTCTCTGAGCCTTGCACAAAGGCACCCAGTTGAACTGAACCTTTGAAATTTGCAAGGAATGTCATGAATGCATGTGTCCAGCCAGCCAGCCAGCCGTGCGCTATGCTAAACCCCTGCAGAAAAGTGTGAGGCTGCTGCAGCTCACTGGGGAGGGGGCCTGTTTTGTGGAGAGGAGAATAGCCATTGCAATAGCGTCGTGTGTTTTTGAAGGGGACCTCTAACCTAAATTAAAAGAATGTGTGCTAGGAGTAGGAGTTTTGCCAAAAACTTGCAGTGTGTTTATGGATGTCCAGAAAGAGAGAGAGAGCGAGAGAAGGAAGTTATGAGAGTGAGGAAGGGAAAGAAGAGGAGGCAATACTCTCTCACTAATGACACCATGCAATGGGTTATTAATACACGCTGCTACACGTGTGACTATCCTCCCAGTGTCTGAATGCTCCCAGGTAGTTTTATGTGCAAAGCAACAGGCAGGAGTTTCAGTCAGACAGTGTGGAAGCCAAGTGGTAATCCAAGTCCCAGTTTTTCGTCAGCCTTTCATCTTTTGTTATTAATGAATAGATAATTTGCAAGAATGCTGCAATTAATGTTCATTTGTAACTCGTGCTGTCGGAGGAATCTGATCGGTATTTGCAGAGTACACTTGTAATTGAATCATCAGTTTTGTTCTTTGTGGGTGTCAAAGTAAAAGTGGATCCAAACCACAGCATCTGATGCTTGTTCTGGCACAAGAGTTGAAAGAAGAGCAGTTTTCTGTCTCCTGGCCTTGTGTTTGTCCATTAAAAAGAAAAACACTAATTTAATCTATAGAATACATTAAGGACAAATCTGTTTATGTATTTTGAAATGGGCCCATTAAGAAGGACAGGCTGTCCTGATGATGCGTGGCATGTGTCAGGAGGAAAGGAGACCAGACAGCATCTGCTTTTTAACATTGAAGCACAGCTTGTCCCATGTTCTTTTATTGGTCTTTTATATATATATATATATATATATATATATATATATATATATATATATATATAGATATGTGTGTGTGTGTGTGTGTGTGTGTGTGTATGTACCTATAACGGCTCACACACACATATAAAGCTGTATAGGCACACACACGCACACACACATATATGTATGTGTGTATGTATATGTGTGTGTGTATATAAACATTAAATTGACAGTGTTTGCATGAATGATTTACAGATTTGTTCCATGTACATAAACTGTGCTGGTTACCTCACCCTGGTTATAGGTAACCTGTGCTCTTCCACTTGAGAATGTGCCAGTGATAAATAGTTGTGGTGGTGATACAGTTAAAGTCTTTCTTTAACATTTTTTTGGCTGTTGTGGAAATGATTTAAGCTCTTCAGCATGTCCAAACCTGACTTCATGTTTGATCACATTAAATACAAACTGTTCATGTTCATTCAAACAATGCAATAAATATTACAGATTGTCTTGTGTTAAAGCTGCATTGTTCCTCTGGACCAAGTGTTGTGTAATGTTTTCATGTCGGTTCATGCTGGTTCGTTGGAGCAGCCCGGCTTCAGTCCCCTCCCACATCTCTCCACAACCGAGAGCATTGCATTATGGGACAACAGAGAACACTAGCTCCTTTCAAGGAGTACTTTATTACAACAGTTTGTTACTTGCCCTGTCTGCAACTTATACAGATGAAAAGTAGGACAATGGGAAGTTGATTAAGAAAGAAGGTCAGCTAAACAAGTCAGGTTTAGTTAATATACTAATTTTTAGACTTAATTATGTATAAATTCCTACAGAGGACAGAAGACATGTTTTGGGGGTTCAAATCAGATTCATCTTCACTACACTACACTATACTGTGCTTCACGGCACTACACAGATCTTTGTTTTTGGGGTGTTTTCACATTAGGGCCCTGGGATCGTTTTTGAGAACACTTAAGACCAAAGGTTGGTTCATTTTGATCAATGATGAAACAGTCGTGTCGCTCTCGTGAACCATTCTTGAGTGCACAGGAAGAGATGGTCTCAGGAACAATACAGTGTACTCAGGCGCGAATTGAATCAAATGTGGAAGCAGTCATACCTGAGAATAGAAGTTGATCTCTTGTTTAGACGCAACATCATCAGCAGTGAGCAATGATTCATACTGTGCTCAGAATCGAATCACTTAATGTACTAGCTTTTAGTGTATGGTGTTGTTTGGGAACACTAAATAACTCATTGTCTTTTTGATCATGGCCGAATGCCAGTTATTGCGTTTGTAGAACCTAGATTTGACACGGTGGGCTTTCAAAAGTCTTAATTACTGTAGCTACTGACCTGTGAAAATGACCTAAATACACACTGTTTCTACTAGCAAATACATGGACAGTACATGCAAATACAACTCTAGTTCTCTAGAGAGTATCTGGATATTGACTCAGTATGTGTTTTTAATCCAGGGAAAGTGACAACAGGGGTTTCGTTTTTTATTTATTCATTTTATTTTTTTTATAAAGCTGAACCTATCCCCGGAAACTTGTCAGGTGAAAACAAAATCCATCAGTTAAACCTAGTGTTGCAGTAAATCTGATTAATTTCATAAATATTATTGATGATGAAGAATACTTAGCAGGTATGGTAGCTAAAATAGATGGATTAATGGATGAATGGATAGATCAGTTACATCTATGGATAGAAAGAAATTATGCTATTAAAGCGGTACAGAGTTAGATGTGTACTAAAATTAAGGTAACATTTTATAAATGAAACAAAATAAGAATAAATATGTAAATAAAGAATTCAGTATTGGTGAGAGATGGAGTGGAAGTGTGTGGGGTATGAGCACTAGATATTAGCAGCAGACTTGAGTGGACATACAGTGTAAATGCTATAAACAGTATAAAGCTGTAAATATTATTAACTAACAGAATGAACAGGGACATATAGTATAGAACAGAGAGAATAAGAGAAAATGAAGTAAATGGGAACATAGAAGCCAAATGGCAGTGCACATGAATTAAAATATTGGAAGGTGGAAAAGTTAAACGATCTTCGAGTGAGTTTATCTGAAGGCTCAGTGTTGGTACGAAAGTCCACTTGTACCACATCTTTTAACTAGAACATTTTTCTACTAAAGAAGCTTTGCTGTTTAACCAGTACGTAGGGTTGTGTACCAAAAACCGGTGCCAATACGGCATTGGTACCTATATAACCGGTATGTACCAGACCGAAACAGAACACGAATTTCAGTGCCACTTAAATGCCTGAACTGTTGATTGAAATATTTGTTCTCTGGGGCTATGATGATACAGTTGTAATAAGCATTAGATTCATCAACACACATGATTGCTAGTAAAATTTAAATACTGCATTCATGGGGTGTCAGAAATGATCGGAAAGATTTATTTCCTTAATTAAAAAAATCTTGAGGACTTTAGAAAGCTTTGATAATACAAATCCAAAACATTGTTGTTTATTAGATTAGATTAAAAAAAAATTAAAAGCACAAATCGGGAAATGAGGCCATCCGAGATTTGCTCTGACGGTAGCAGGTGGTCTACCGCTATCTTAACTTGCTAAATTAAACACCTTCCGTTAAAATGTCTGAAACTAAACAGTCGAAAGTTGGCTATATTTCACAAGAAAGGATTCCGACGACGCGACGTGCAGTAAATGTTTTACAGCAGTTGCGTGTAAAGGAGGAAAATTAGATTTGACGTGTTTGAGGGCACACGGAATAAACTTAAAAGCAGAGGGATGCACCGTGTTTGACAGCTTACAGACAACAGCTGGCACTATTGGTGTGGATGACCTCTGCCCCAGTCATACCAACTGTAGCAAAAAGGAGTCCACCGATTATGATGACGACAGCAGCCTTTCCGCAGGTTAGTAGTAGGCTAATGTAATGTTAACTGCAAAATCAAATCTTGCATTCATGCTAACAAATGGTCAAACGATTTGTAAAATACTAATGTAACATGGATTCTGATTATAATTATGGCTTTCCAGCTAGTAGTTAAACTTTTTAATATATTGTTCAATTTAAACATTACATTTTTTGTTCAATAAAAATTTATTCTTTAGTCATCCACCATCATTTTGTGGCTTTTGCAAAGTATCGGTTCAGGCACCGTTTTGGCACCGGTACCGATTTAAAAGTATTGATTTGGCACTAGTATCGAAAAAAACCCAAACGATACCCAACCCTACCAGTACGTCATGGAGAGGATGCTGTTTATTTTCCAATGACAGTCAATTTTAGTGTCAAATTTTTCCTCCACAACCTGAAAGCAGCCCAGAGTGCAGCTCAAGACCAGGCCAGTCTTCTTAATCAGTCTGTTGATGCAATTTTCTTTATGCCCTATCTGCTGTGTACTGCTACGGCTTAATCGTGTTGCTAGTTAGCCACTATTTTTACTTTGTAACCAGCCAATATGATATTATCACAAGACCTTGGTGCTGATTCGACTTATGTTGTGGTTCTGTACGATTTTCTAAATAGTCTGATTCAATATTACTTTTTTCCAATTGTGTTAGAATTTTAAGACCATGAATTGTTAAAAAATAAAGAGTTGTCATAACTCAAATGTTTAGAACTTGGCCATAGTCAACAACTTCACAATTGAATTGAATAAGAGTATAATTAAATGTAGGCCATTCCTTATATTATTCTCCGCAAACCAAGCAAAATAATTTTTTATTCGGAAACCGAGCAAGTATTAGTTTACGAGCGCCAAGTATCATTTATCATGCGTGCGATTCTTATTTAGACACAGAGCGTCACTCCCCCCCCCTCCCCCCCCAACGCCTTCGCAAACGCACAGAAACTCTGCTCGTCTTTTATGAGTGTGCTCTCACAATTTGACACAGATACACACACACACACACACACACACACACACACAGACGCTATCTCGCCTTTTCACTCCCTCAGAAACACACAGAACCTCTGCTCTGTCGCGATTCTTTTCAAAGGTAAGGTGCTGGTTCATTTGTTTTTTTTTTGTTTTTTTTACTTTACAGCAGTGATTCCCTTAGTATGCGCTCACGCCAGGTCAGAGAGATTTCTTTTCCCCTGTTAAAAGCGTGTTTCCGTTGTGTGTGTGTTTGATGTGAAACTTAAAAATGATTCCCTTAGTATGCGCTCATGCCAGTGTCAGAGATTTCTTTTTTTCCTGTCAAAACTGTGTTTACGTGTTTGTGTGTGTCCGTTTGTTGTGAAACTTAAGTGATACTTTTAGTATGCGCTCACGCCAGTCTTGCTTTTTTTCCGTTAAACCAGTGTTTCCGCTGTGTTTATGCGCTTGTTGTGAAACTTAAACAGTGAGTCCGTTAATATACACTCATGGCAGTCTCAGAGAGATTTCTTTTTATCCTGTTAAAACGGTGTTTCCGTTGTGTGTGTGTGTTTGTTGTGAATCTTAAAAAGCGAGGTGGGGAGAGGGAGGAGGAGTGTTACTGTGTAAAACGAGGCTAATTCCACACACACACGGCGCGTGCGCGCACCAATGGAAACACTTATCTGTCAGGATTTATTTGTACTTTTTTTTTTTTTAAGGTAAAGTGCAGATTAATTTTTTCATTTTATAGATTGTATTAATTATTTTTATGTATTTATTTTTTGGGGCTGTGGAAAAAATAATTTGAGTTTTCATTATTTTTTATGGGAAATTATGATTTGGTTTACGAATGTTTTGGAATACGAGCCCACTTCCGGAATGAATTATGCTTGTAATCCAAGGTTCTACTTTATATATATATATATATATATATATATATATATATATATATATATATATATAATTTTTTTAGTGCTTTTGTGCAGCCTGTACTTATTATGCTAATTTTGCTTAATCTCCCTTCTGAGATCACGTGACCTGAGTCCTCATTGTAATTTTCTTTAAAACGACCATCATGGCGAACACCGAGCCAACTCGCAAAAAAAGCTTTTTACAGAATACAGAAGCCAAGAAAAATCTTCACTTGTTTAGGTTTCCGTCATCTTGTTTGTTTTGACATCTTTTCACATGATATTTGCATACTCATTAATATTCATTGGTGTCTGACAAAGATGGGCACGTACACAGGATCAGCCTTATTTGTGTACAATTTTATCAGTGTTTATTTATTCATTTTAATTTACATTTTTACACTAAAAAAAACTAACTTTTTAATACAAGAGTTTAGCATTTAACGTAAATATTATTAACAGTGATTTTCAGTATAGTACAGAGGGACTATGAAAAAAGAAAATGAAGAGTAAGATTAGAAGTTAAATGGCCCATTTCTTATATTTCTTTAAAACCGAGAACAGCAATACAAAACAACTTTAAATATAAGGGTTGAACATGGAAATTCAAATTAAGATTTTAAATGAGCAGCATGTTTCTCTGCGACAATTATTATTTCCAAACAAACTTAGCAAATAATTTACTCCTACCACACGGGATGTCAGTGTGTGAGTAGTTTAGAGTTTACCACATGTACAATATAACGAAACGGCAAGTACCTCAAATACCACCAAAGTCTGGAGCATTCGACTGCACACAATTTCATGGGTGCGCATGTGGGGCTTCTAACAAAACTAAGTAGCGCATGTGGTGTTTTGAGACTAGTTTGAGTGTGTAATGAGTGGGTCTGAGAATAATTTGCTTTTTGAAGGAAAAGGCCAACCGGGGGCTTTTTAACGCGCACAACTTTTGATAATGGAATTTTTCTGTTGCACCACTCAGAAGCTTGTGCACTCAGCACAGAAAGTCGATGTGATCAGTCATGGCTGATCAAAATGAAACAGCCAGTTCTGGTCAATGGGTAAATCTCTATTATATTTGACTCCAAATCAATTTTTATAATGATTTATAACAGAGTGGCAATACATGAATTGGCACGCACAAGAATTGCGATACATAATCAAAAAAATTTCCTCCTAGCTACTAACTAGCTAAATTAGCTTGCTAGTACCTAGGTGGATTTAACGCTGCATTTAACTTGGCTTGGAAATGGAAAGTAAAGGCTTTCCAGGTAAGTCTAATGCTGCATCTCTATTCAAATAAACCACATTGTGTACCAGCATTCAACTGTGTGGAATGTCTTGGAACTCTGTGACATTTCTACACGTTTCACTTCAAAAATGAATAACAAAAGCATGTTAGACACGTTTAACTGATGTTAAATTAATAAAACTTCACTGTCAGCCCAAGGCTAACTGGCTGTGTAGCCTTTGTTTTTCATTGCATGCAAACCAAAATAAAACTACTTTTACAAAAGATTGATCTTTTGTTCACTGAAATCAAGAAGACTCATATAATTGTAAAGGTAATAGAGAACAGACACCATTAACAGCACCAACATTTTTACAAGGTAAATATTTGTGTGCATCATGTAAGTGTCATCATAAAGGTGCGTAAAAATAATTTGTATATCATTATACTTGTTCTGTCTGCACTGTTAACTTTGCACTGAATTGAGCTGGACCATAACTGAGTTTATGCATAGCAGAAATGGGGTAGTAAAGGATATACACAGGTATACGGTGTATACTGGAGATGGTGGGGCGGGGAATGATTCAGTAATGAATCGCGATTCACTTAATCTAAAATCTAATAACACAAAAAAAAACTCTTTACATTTATAGTATAGCTTAACCAGTTGAGTGCAGATGCCCGAGTAGGCTGGTTTCAGTTTGATTGATTGTGACCGGTGAATCACAGTATGTAGTAATGAATCGGCACATAAGTATCGTAATAATATTTTGTTGGGAGATGACTGGGGATTTCCATCCCGATTGTATACCTATATACCCACTTCTCCATCCACTCTGATATAGATACTGTGGCTATTACTGTCAAAAGTCACATGTATGAAAAAGCTCATCACACATGCATTTGTGTCTCCAAACTTGACTGTAAAAGCCCCTCCTGTGAGCATCTGAATATTTTGCTTAACATGCTCATTTTCTAGTTGAATTTTGACAACTTGAGTTGGGGACAGTACCTGATGTCTCTGCTCCTCTGATTGACCACTGTAAATGCCCCACAGTCTCCTTTGTTTGATCCATTGTTTGTCATCAGTATTACAGTAACTGTTACACATGAACATCTTTCAAAGATCCAATTTTTATATTTTTTGAAGGTATTGATTTGGTTTAATGCATGCACACAATAATACTGTCTCCATTATTACACTTGCCAAAGTATGGCCTCTCTTGTGAAAAACCAGAATTATCAAGGAAGATGAAGCAAACAATCTAAATAAAAAATGGAGTTTCCAGAACAAACACCCTTGCGGTGTTACATCCATGCTGCTAGCTACTGGCATCACAGGTGACCACAGTCCAACTGATGGCTCTTTCTAGTATGAACTAAATAGTCAACCGTAGTCTTACATGTGACTGGTTATAACAGGGTATTTTTCTCATTTCCTGGACGGGCCACTTTTCAAAAAGGGAGATAAATGTACAGTATAGCTACTTTTCTAGGCATCACTCCAAAGCAGCGTTTCATCAAGTCACTGAATTTCAACTAAAACTAACAGAGCCTCATGTTAGTTCTCTCTCGGTAGGTAACACCATAGAGGCCGAGATCCTCACTATGTTGTGCGCACATTTCTGGGTCAGTGCATTTAAGTTGCCTGGGGAACAGGCTGATTTGTTTGTTTTTTACATTCCTTGCATACAGAATGAGCTGGAGGCTTCATTTGTGTGTGAAGGTGTCAGAAGCGTTTATAGTTGCCGTGACAGCGTGAGAACACGGGGGATATTTCACACATCACTGCAGGATTTAACCCCCGCTTTCAACTTTCGTTTCCCTTTGTTTTGTTTCTTTTCTTGAAATGTGACCTGTGGATTTGGCATAGTTTTTTTTGGGATGAAATATGTTTAATAACTTGTGCATTAAGAATGCTCAGATTAAATGTAGAATGCTTTGAGTAAAGGTCACCTGATCTAGTTCCAGGCAATTAATTGGAAATGACATGTCAATTGGCCCTGTTTGTTATTATTATTCTTATTTAATCTGTTATTGTTTTCATTTCTGTTAATACTTTCCAGACTGTGTTCATGTACTGTCCCCTAAAAAACATACTACCGCAGGTGTAGCCACATGACATGGTCCCGTCCAGTCTGCGACATAGAAATCAACATTGAGGAGAACTTTCAGTAGAAAAAAATCCCAGCTTAATTAGTTCAGTATATTTACAGTATCAACCTGGTCAGTGAACTATGCGAAAAATCGCTCATTAATCATAATTGGTTGGTAAAACATTAAACAAATTGTAATATTATTAATTATATAAAAATTTATATTAATGAGGTCATATTGCTAGCTTTAATCTGATTGGATTTGATTTTTACATTTCGTTATCCAAAGTATCATCATCAAATGACTTTAGCAGCACTGTAGCAGGAAATCAACTAATGTGTGAGACAGTTAGTAGGTTTCTCAAGACTGAATAAATTGGTTGTTATACCTTTTGGGGGGCTTCCATAAGAATTTTTTTTTGTAATTTGTATGTTTTTAATAAATATGCTTTGGACAAAAGCATAATTATATCAAATTGTTCTCTTAAAGGACTCGAATTTGTAATCTACTCTATTCTGGTGTGTCAAGGCTTTTCCATAAGGTTAAGTTTAAGCAGAAGCCTTATCTTGGCTTTTAATACCATCATAGCATGACGTCTCTCAATCCAGATGCCCCCTGCACACGCTCACACATTTTTTTCTAGGCCAGCTAAGCTTTTTCCATACGGCACTATTACTGGAACAAATTAGACATAGCACTTAAAATTAAAGTGAAGACTGCTGCCACTTGTTCTTGATTGCTCTGCATGAGACGGATCATAATTTTAGGCAAACCTCACTTTGATATTGTTCAAGTGTGTCAAAGCATAATAGATCAGCTCTTTGAGCAGGTCTGGTGTTTACCACCTGTTGGCTTATGTCTTAAATTTCAAAGCAGTTTCGGGAATGGACCCAGTTAATATTTAGATAGAGTATCTGGCATGTTTTATGGCCTAAATTTTAAACAGCTGACTTAAAGCCAATGTAGAGTCAGTATTAGACATGCTTCCTCTTGTCTGATAGACATTTGAATAAATTTGACTCAGAGTTCCTTTCCCTCTTTCCCTTCCCGAGAAAATTTTTGCTCTTTGATGATGACAGCCAGTTTCATGTTGTGTGTACGTGTGTTGATGCTCACTCTTTGCAGCCTGTGTATCTTAGTAAGACCTAGTTCAAGTTCATCTAGCTTTTCTTCAAAAGAAATTTTTTCTTCATGATCTCTGCTAATCTATTTTTTTCCTAGCTAATTTTTTTTACTACATGTAGGTTACATGCCAGGATAAATCTGTAAAAACCTCAAGGAACTTTAGAATTTAATTTGTAAGATCAGGCATTTTAATTGTGTTGTGTTTTTCATGTTCTGTACAATTGTCACATATACAAAATAATTGTCTTGCATTAAATAAATTTAGTTATGATCGCTTTGTGCCATTCTTGCTACTCAAACATACAGGACTTTCACATCGGGAGTAGTCGCATACATTTCTGAATTCCACGTGTGAAAGCACCCCAGTGCCAGTTAACAAGTTACTAAAGAAGAGAAAACAGTTTGAATTCCATCTGACACTATTGTCAAAGCTGTGCATTTGTAATAAAATTAACATTTTTTAACCAATCAGATTTGAGAATTAAGCGGCTCTGTGGTATAAGCAGGACCAAATTATTATTATTTTTTTTAAAGGTACATACACAGTATGATGTGCAGTAAAATGCTTAAGTACAGTATATGACTATAGTGGCAGGCCATTTCCCACATGTGTGACTGTCACCAGTCTGGACTATTGCATCATTCTGGACTTCAGCTGATTTGTTTTGCGCAGTTAACGATACTACAGGTCTGTCTGCTATTTCTCTTATTTCTCTCAGTTGGGTGTGATCAGAGAACAGAATTCTGGGAATGCCACTCCAAAAGTGATCCGTTTATCCTTTCTTAAATTAAGCACTTTCTGTAGAGGACAGAATTTTCAAAATTGTTTATAGTAACGTGTTTGATGTTGAATATTGCAATGTGTTATACAACAGACACAGCATGTTACAAAGTTTCTCTAGATATATATAATATTTACATTTTAAATGCCTTATGATGTTAAAGGTGTTTAAATAAAAGAACAATATAATTAAAGTAGGATACTTTAAGGACAGATTAAATAAAATATTTAATTTGACTTGAATTATGATATTAATATGACGGTGTTTGTCCAAATTTGTAGCTGGCATAAAAAAAAAAGTAATAAATATTAAAATAAATAATACATAAATAATATTATTATTATATTTAAATCTGTGACTCTTTTCATGTTCTTTGTATTAGACATGTCACCTGATCACTAATAGCATTTATTTAATTATTAAATTCCAGCATCATCTTGGTTAACAATATAATTGTATACTAGGCCAGTTAGATATCGATTTTCTTGTGAATAGCATAGACCAGATTTGTTGGTGTGTTTTGTACAGTATGGACATTGTGACGTGGAGAATGTGGATAGGGTTGCTTCATTGCTTTCCCATCAGAAAATAACCTTGTTCAGATGAACTTGACAGACAGGGCAGCTTGTGAATAAGGTGTTACTCATAACCTGTTTGCTGTGGTAGGTCAGAGGCAAGGTGTGTACAGCGTGAGGGAGGGTGGTAGTCTCTGCTGAGCTCAAGTGGCATGAAACCATGACCCCTTTGATATTTCATTCGTCTCAAAGGAGAAAACTAAATTGTGTACTTTCATTTGATTAGAATGAATCTTTGTTCAGGAAAGAAATGCTGGTTAATCGGGTTTGCATTTTTAGCTGCTTGTAGTTCACGTGCACATGAATGGTCAATAATTTACAAACAGAGCTTCTTATCGTTCACTGCTTTAACCTGTTCATTTTAACTCTGTGGTGTTTTGCCGCTGGCTATTTTAAAACTGATTAAGATTTTCGGTTCAAATTCCAGGATTATCTTTACTTCACCTTCAGCTCCTCAGCTGCGTGCTTGGTGTATGTGCTGTTTCAGCTGTAAGACTTATCTTTGGGTGTGGGCTAGTTCTAAGCTAACATACAACCAACTGGCAGCTAACAAGAACCGATGAATGCAGCGAATGTTAATGAATCATTAACTTTTCAGGTGACCAGGTTGAAAGAAAAAAAAAAGATGTATAAGCTCTTACTGGATTAAAACAAATTAATTAAAACTGGATTTTAACACACATACTAAACGCTCTAAAAATGTTGCTAAATAATATTTCTAATCATTTGTAATACCAGTAATCAGCCAGTTCTAACAAGCAAACTGAAACTAGTGACATTTCATTGAAAATAAATGAAACTGGCTGACAATTTGTGTATATTTACTTCCAGAATAGGAATAATTAAGTGCTTCAGTTTATTTTTGTGTTTAATCGGAGTGAAAAGATGAGTGTGGACAGTGGACAAAAATATGCTTATCTAATGCTCTTCTTCATATTAAAATACTCACTACAGTAGTAGTAAGGTGTTGAGTTGCGTAGATTAATAGGGAAGCGTTTGGAGTTTTTTCCCCCCCTTTGGTTTAGTGTGTAAAGGGCGTGTCACAAGTATTTGCACAGCAAAATACACTGGCACTGTTCAGCCGGGTTTTAAGACTGTGAGAAAGGGAAGCAGCACACCAGACGAAGTGTCAAGACATGTCTCAACAGGGCTTTCCCCTCACACAGTGTGGAATTCTTCCAGTGGCTCTCTCACTCAAGCACAGGTCACATTTCATTCCACACACACCGCTCTAGTCACACTTACACACACAGGCTCAACACACACATCCCTTCCAAACCCCTCCCTGTGCCAGGTTGGAGCTTGTCTCTAGTATTGTCTCAGCTGTGCTTGTGTTTCACTAACAGCTTTCCTTCTGAATTACGCACACAGTCAGTCAATTCAGTAGGAGTTTGGAGTAATCATTGTCCATATAATATCTGAAAATGTGCCATTCACATCCTGGAACTCAGCATTCTATTAATTATGACTCAAATCCTGTCCTCGTAGCCCTTTAAAAAATATAGTAGATTATATGTTCTGTTATGTTGTCTGTGATGGATTGGCACCCCGTCCGGGGTGTATCCCACGAGTTCCCTGGGATAGCCATGCCTCATGCCACCCTGTTCAGGACAAACGGAACAGAGAATGAATAAGTGATTGCGGTTATATATTTATGCATTGAAAATATTGAGAGCTCACTGGTCATGTGATTGTATTGTTTTATTGGAGATCCAGCAGAATTTGCTCCAGATAGCCCAATAGCATCAGATTGCAAGGACTGACGCTTGTTATAGGTGATACAGTTTTGCAGTCATGTTATACAGTAACTCACCTACTTTGCGGAAGTAGCTCACATTATTGTACAAAGAAAATAGACACTGCAGTGCACCAGATAATATTTACAATTATGTACAATATTTTCAGTGTGTAAGTTAATGTATAAAATGTCCAAACTCCAGTATATTGTATGTGTGCGTGTGGAAGAATTTAGTCTGCCTCACCGGTTTCAATGAATCAGTCCGGGAGCACGATGATACAAAATGGTCGTCTTGTGAAGCTGTTAACGAGTCAGAGTTTACAGCCCAATACAGGTCGGAGACTGGAAACACCATGACACAAATATACAATATTTATGTTGTATATTATCCTCCAGCTGACCCCTCTAAGTCACCGGGAGTCCCCTTTCTATTTAAAGTCGCAGTCTTGCCTGAGTATAATGCAGAACCAAAACACCAAACTTGTGTTTTTTAATTTTTTTTAATGCTTTATATTGTATATTTGTGTCAAATGTGTATAAGACTCACATTGTTGGACTTATGAACAGATCTGACTTACTAACATGCTCCCGGAATGGAACTCGTTCACTAGTTTTAAAATTATACACAGTGCCTGAAACAACACAACAGAAGATGGCCATTTAAGCTTATTTTGGAGCTCGAATTTTTGTCCAAAATACTCCTCCTTTGCCTCATGTCTCATTGTGTTTCATTTTTAAAGCATGCAGGTCAGAGACTTTGTTCATGTGATCAGCTCTTTAAAGAGATCGTTTAAAATGTTTAAACAAAATGCTTTTTTTTAAATAAAGTATTAAATCTCTGTTCAGTATCTATTCAGTTTTTGTGTAGAGAAAAACCACATTGTTTTTGCATAGTTTATTATCTATTTCTTTCTTGAAAATAAAAAGGATTGATATTTTAATTCAATTAATTTGTAAAACAGTTTCTCTTCTCTAATAAAAAAGCAACAATTTTTTGAAAATTATATTAGAAATCTTGGTTATTTGTTTTGTTTTGTTTTGTTTTTCTGGGGACATGGCATAAATACTTCAATAGATAGATAGTTCTAATTCTCATCAGTATTTCCAATGTGGGGTGGACAAATTATAAAATCTCAGTGGTGGCTAACATAATTAAATTCATACGTTTCCCGTGGTGATGTTCCTTATCCTCAAAAAGAAAGCAAAACATTTTGGTATGCTTAGTATAATTTGCTGTAACCTAGTGTTGAATGTGAAGATGATAATTCTTGCCTTTTTTTTTTTTTTTGCTTTTGCTTAATAGGTTTTCAATGCAATTTGACTGTGTTCTGTTCTAGCAGTACAGTTATGATTTTTGCACTGCATTGTACAGTATGTTTCTTGGCATTGTTAGTATTTCATTTCTCAACTAAGTTCCTGATTCTAAAGTTTCTGTCATCTGTGAAGCTAATATGGTTAAGTAAAAATAGTTCTACCCAGCAGCCAGACTGAGCCTCAGCCAATGTCTGTAGTGCTGTAGGATTCAGCAAAGTGTACTATATATACTACTGCACTGACATGCATCACCCTACCACAATACACCTTGTATTTAAAAACTTAGACCTGCATATCAAATTAAAACTTTTGTGAATATCAGTAGGTGTAGGGTTTTTGACTGAAAAAAAAAACAGCTGGCAGCTCTATTGAGCAGCCTATTCATTCTACCTGTATTTTTGGCAAATAAAAATTTAGCACAGGCACGTAATATGTTCATCCCAGGATGCTAATTTGTCTCTTTCATTAGTCTTTACCCAAGTTAAGTTTGAAACTGCTCACACTGATTTATTGTTACTCCATTTAAAGTTATATTACATGCTGGTGTGAAACCTCACAACTAGTAGAACTGTCCGTGAAAAAAAATTCATATGAGAACATTCTCTTGGAGCATCTTGATTCCCTTAAGTCCCAAATGAACAGTTTTGTGAAGAGAGAAAAAAAAAAAAGCACTGTCAGTTGAGAGAGATGTCTCTTCAATACTAAACCATGTGACCCAAGCAAAGGGTTCACACTAAGCAAACAAAAAATAGTTTTTACAAAAATTAAGTATTTTAAAGCTTAATTTCTGTGCAGAAGTGAGCCTACAAATAAAAACCTAAAATTTTACATACTGATAGAAAAATCTCTACATCTTAAAAATGATGGAATGGAGACGGAGGTAGATAGGTCATTTTCACTTATAACTCTCATAACAGAAGTGAGGTATGGTCAGCGTGGGTATTAAGTAACCTTTTAATGTTGTTGTACATTTTAGTTAAGCTTTACTAATTTATTTAAAAAGCACAGAATCTCAAAAGCATTTCTTCATGAACTGTACAGGCTCTTACCAGGTTTAAACTATGAAGATTTATGTGGAAAATGGAAGGGTCACCTCTGTGGAATTACAAATGCACAGACCAACTAGAGAGCAGTTGTAGTTTTAACCCACATGTTAATTACACATTAAAGAAGGAGCAGTGTTCGAAGAGGGTCCACGGTGTCTGAATAAAGAGAATTAAAGTGCACAGTAGATCCTTGTACATGAGTAACAAATCACAACAAATGTGAACATAACCATGCCTCTGTGGATACACTCTCCTGTGGTCCAGATCAGGACCGCGAGACCATAATTAACTGGACAACGTTTAATCATAGACACAGCATGTTTCTTATGCTTGCTGTTTTGTTTAATTTGCTAAAATGAACTATAGTCAACAGTTTACATTTCGTACACAAAGACAATTGAAGACTTGTTTAATCCTTTAAAATCTTAGTACTTAGTTTGCCTGAGTGTATCAGTTTCACTTTAGTTGCTGAATAATTTGTAGTAGTTACTAAATAATGTGCTTTATGATAAATAAGCAAGTAATGCACTGATGATACCATAAGAGGTTAAGGGTTAAAACAAAACCAAGCCCTGCCCTTGCATGGGTTTTAAAAATACACTCAACATTGCAAACAGATGTTTTGCTGTGTAATTTTCTCAAAAAGTCGCCGACTGGCATCCAAAACCCAAACTGCAGTGTGTTCTCGCTACATAGCAATTAGTCCTTCATTTTGTGAAAGCAAAGCCTAGGGCATTTCAAAAGCAAATGTTCTGCAATACGTTTTTATCCCTTATGTTGAAAATGGAGCTGCGTGGCTCTTCTCCGCATGCTGACTTTCTCCCAGAGTTTCACTCGGGGCAGTTTCTTCTCTCCAGTTATCTTTGCAGAAAGCTGTTCATTAAACCTGTTCATATTTCTCTCTGACCGCCAACAACCTCAAACATTTAAGCACTTCATGCCATGCCACAGCCCTTGCCACTACCCATAATCCCCTACTCAGACAGACAGACATGGACCAAAGGAGTTTGGAATATCATAGGTGTCAACAAGAAGTGTTTGATTTTGTTTCAGTGTCTAGACATGAGATAGTTGTATAGTTTTGCTGCATTCACATATACTTGCTGGTGTCCACAGCCAGAGTATTAAATTATTAGATATACAGGTATATGCAATTTAGAAAGCATGAAAAGTACACTTGCAAAACTCATTATCAATTTTAATGATTAACCAAAACAAATGTACCCACTAACACAAATGTTTCTCTCTCTCTCTCTCTCTCTCTCTCTCTCTCTCTCTCTCTCTCCTTTCTACAGGCTAAAGCAGATGGACAAGCTCTTCTTAATGACGTGTATCGACGGATAAATCTTATCGAGAGCGATTACTTTGGTCTGGAGTTCCAGAATGTGCAGATGAACTGGGTAGGTGGTGGTGTGCTGAACAATGCCCCACTGTGCATGCTGACTGAGAACGAGTCTCCATATCCTCAGCTCCAGTTTTACAACACCCTGTGTTCTGCCTTTGAGCTTCAGGCACATGGTGGTCTCTCTCAATTATAGATGTAGACCTGTCTGGCTCTGAATAAAATAAGTTGAGGATGTATTTTGAAATAAATCTAAAATGGACAGCACCAGGAGCTGGGATAGGAAAAAACAAACGCATGTAAAGGAGTTAGGATCAGTTACTAGAAGAAAATTTTAGAAGGTTTATGAGCCCCTTAGTGATTCATGGCTTCAGAAGACTTGTGTTGACCTCATTCTGAAACGATTACCTGCCATCTGTGTACACTAAGTCACATAAACCATTTCAGCATTAGCCTTCGCCATTGTTTTGTTGTGCAGCAGTTTGTGGGACTCCTACAATTAGTATATGGGTACGCAACTAGACTCCGCTATCTGCGAGTATAATTTTGCCCAAAGTTCACTTTAGACAGAGCACAAAAGATACACACAGTACACAGTTACTGTAGCTCATGGCTGTCTGTCTGGGAACGTAAAATCATGTAACTCATACTGGTGTAACAGTACATGAATGGCATGGTTTGGTATACATACCTTGCTTTGTTCAGCATGTTTCTTAGTGCAGTGATGTGGAATAAAGACAAATAAAAAATAATTATGAATTTAACGTGGCATAAAACAGCACATCATTCATTCTTAAAAACATAACTGTGTCTAGGTGCACTATGTTGTTTAAGAACAGTTGCAGCTTTACTATAACAAATTATAGTGCGAACAATTGTTCTTGTAAATAAGGGATATTTACTCTTAAAAACTTTTGTGAACTCTTCTTTCTTAACTAAGTAAACGAAGAGCATGTTTTTCAGGACTTTAAATGTCTACCGTAGCAGCTTGGAGGTTTTCTTCCCATTTCCACGTTCCATCGTCAGGGGTGATGTTTATTGCAGAAAATAAACAAACTACAAGTTTTTATCTGTAAATAGGTTATACTGTACTCTACCAGTCAAATGTTTTGACACATCTTCTAATTTCATGGTCTTTCCTGATTTTTTTTTATTTCTTTCTACATTGTCAAAACAAGCTGAAGGCATCCAAAATATGCAATAATCTCCTCTGAACAGTTGATTTTAAGACGCATCTGCTACTTATGTTCTGTAAAACCTTTATAATGGCTCTAATCTGAGGTACTGTGAATTGGTGATTTTAGAGACTGTTAACTCTAAATTAACTTCTCCTTTGTAGAAGAGGTAAGTTTTGGTCTTGCTTTTCTGGGATGGTCTTCATGAGAGCTAGATACATCATGGTTCTTGATGAGTTTTGCGAATGTACTTGACAATACTGTTCTTTCAAGAACTGCTGCAGAACAGCTCACCGTCATTTCTTAAAATAACAACTGTTGTTACTTGATTATCTAATGAAATATGTGTTATTTCAAAGTTTTGAAAAACATCCAATATTGTTCTAGAACTTCGAAAATACATCATTTTGTTTCCAAACTTTTGACTGAGGTGTTCAAACATTTGCTAAGCTTTTACCAAGTCATTGTCCCTAAAAATGGTCATGGCCAGTAATTTATTTGTAATACCTGCAAATTGAATTGTATAGAATGAGTACCTAAACTAGTAACTGTATGTAGTGTCTGTGTACAACAGCCATTGCACATTTAGTAAGCTATTGTATATTGCAAAATACAGATATTGCAGTTTATGGAGCATGAGGACAGTGATATCTGCTGTCTGGACAAGAGCAAATCTTTGTGGGGGAAAGGTGTGGCAACGAGCAGTACATTCCTCTTACAATCAGTCCCAGATGTGTGTGATAAAGGATGATTACCCTGTAGGACAACTGAAGATCTCACACACAGCTGTATTTCTTATACTTAAGCAATTTAAACAGTCATGTGTTTATTAATGTCATAGGAATATATTATTTTTTAAAGAATATTTCAGATAGTTTTGGTACAAGGTAGCTGCCGTTAAATTTTGGGTTCATGTGAGCCAGAAATGTTTATCTGACCTTGAGGTGGCCATGTGTCGTTTCTCCCTGTAGACTTGCGCATGAAAGAGCAAAATGAAGTTTCTAAAATCCTTTGCTTTTGGTTATAGGTTTGGCTAGAGCCCACCAAGCTCATCGTTAAACAAGTGCGACGTAAGTCACACTCAGATTTTGAAATTTTGTAGTACGTTTTTTGGGAAGATTTGTGAGCATTTATGTGACTGTGTTTGTGTTGTACTTCAGGACCAACAAACACAGTCTTTCGGTTGTCAGTGAAGTTCTTCCCACCAGATCCAGGCCAGCTTCAGGAGGAGTTCACCAGGTATGTGACTGGTTGAAAGAGTTACAGTATCAGCTGCATTTTGCTGCTGTAGATATTTATGCATTACCAGGTTTAACCAAGTAAAATATTTTATTATTAATCGTATTAAAATAATACTAAATATTAGTTATTAATAAAATGGGTACCTTTGATTTTATGGACCAGTTATAATGGCAAGCAGAAACTTTTGTACTCTCAGGGTTATGGGAACATAGCTCAATGTTTGGTGTGTGTTTGTGTGTTTTCTGGTGCAGGTACCTGTTTTCCCTGCAGATGAAGCGAGATCTAATGGAAGGCAAGCTGAACTGCTCAGAAAACACAGCGGCTCTGCTGGCCTCTCACCTAGTTCAGTGTAGGTCCAATGATTACTATACACAATGACTAATATAATTATTTTTATTTCATTACACCATGACTGCTTACTTTGTATTCATTTATTCATTCATTTATTCACATATTGCACTTTTTGTTTACTTCCTTAATTTGTTTGAGTGAAATTAATACTACTCGGCTTGATTCAGTTTCCCATTGTAAAGTCAAAACACTTCCTGAGAGGTGTGTCAGGGAAGGTTCTAAAGCACATTTTATTCATTAATCAGAAACATGGAGAATGGAAAATAAAGCATTCTTCACCAAGCCCTTGAGGGAATCCAGGCATGGAGTGGTGTGGTGGTAGCAAATTTGAAGCAAGGGTTAAATATTTCTTCAAAAGAACATGTACTTTGATTCATTCACATTTGCATGTAATGTTATGCAACATCAGCGAAGCAAGTTCGTTCTTGTTATTCTCGAAGTAATAGCCCAGAGCACATTAAGCCATTTTTTGCATTACTACAGGACCAGTCAAGTTTGGACACGCCTTCTTACTCAGTGGATTCTTATCTTTTTTATTGTTGTGAAGACATTGAAATTATGAAAGAACAAATATAGAATTATGTAGTCAACAAAAATGTGTTCAATACCCTAGAATATATTTTATATTTTACTCATACTCATACTCATTGCTCAGCATTCTCTCAGTCAGCCTCATGAGATAGTCATGGTTAAAATGGTATTCCAACAATCTTGAAGGAGACCCCAGTGCTGTTGGGCACTTGTTGGCTGCTTTTTTTCCACCCTCTGGTCCAACTCATCCCAAACCATCTCAACTGGATTTAGATTGGGTGATTATAACTTCAAAAAAACAGGTCATCTGATGCAGCATTCCATCACTCTTCTTCTCAGACAACTGAGAGGATGCCATGAGCATGCCAAACAGTGATGAAAGCTACCAACTTTGGACAATCTAAATATAAGACATAGTCTTTTTTGTTTGCTGCATAATTGCATATGTTCTTTCATTGTTTGGATGTCTTCAATATGAAAATGGTACAATTAAAGAAAAATTGCTGAAGGAGAATGCTTGTCCAAACTTTTGGTAGTGTATGTTTGATGAAATATAAAGGTGTCAGGATTGTGCAGTGTAGAGTGTACAGTTTTTCTTTCAGCACAACCTTGGCAATATGATGTAATAAATGTATTTAATTTTTACCAAATTTACAAATAGGAGTGAGCAAAAAGAAATGGGTCCCATAGGCAACGAAATAGCCCTGATGCAAACGATTTTGTTTTCATGGTTGTTTTCAATTGTCTCTATAACCCAATAATAATTATATGAGCCTTTGGTGAGGTTAACATGTTTGCTTTGTTGTTCCCATATTCTGGTAGCTGTAAAATTTATATGTTTAAAAGTGGCGAAATCTTTGGAATTACCTGCAACACCCAGTGACCCAAATGCACAGTTTGATGTCTAAAACTTCCCTCAGCAGGTCTTCAACGTTGTATATAGCCTCTTTCTTTTGAAGTTATGCTTTGTCATGCAGCCCTTCCAGCGAACGTGAATTATCTGTTCTACAGAATGTCCAAATCAGTTTAGCACTTGGTCTGTTTATGAGATGGTATCATATGTAGATTGCCCATCACAGAACCTACTTCTCCCTAATGATGGATCATTATGAGGCGTTTAACTGATTTACCCAGCTTGGGAATGTTTGTCTGGTCACTATTGATGTACTAATAAAAAGGTAAAGTAAATGTGATGAATGATGTTCCAATAAAGCTAATTTTCTTTCCAGCAAATTTGTTAGTGGGCAAAATGCATTTTCTCCTTAGCTGCTGGCGAAACTTTACAAAACTCCACAGCTTCAGCAAACCATGTCAGTATTTATATACTATGGACCCAAAATAAATACCGGTTTTTGAAAGAGTCCAGGTCCTCCATGTGTGTTTTCCTTTGTGTGTGTGTTTTTTTTCTTCAGGAGTGCTAGCTGAAGGAAATAGTTTGACAGCAAAAAAAAAAATCTTAATATGATTGTTTGCTTTAGGACAAACTGTCTTTTTTTTTTTTTTTTTTTTTTGAATGTGTGTTACTCCATCGAATCCTAAAGAAGAGTTATGGCAGGACATATGTGATGTAGGAACCTTAATTTTAGAATTCTGCCTTCGACTTTTTTTTTTCTAGGGTGGGGGGTGGGGGGTGTTAAATCCAGTTAAAATAGATCCTGTGCAGTTGCATGTGATAATGAAAATGTTATTTGTTCTGTTCTGTGGATTTAATTTCTTTTATTTTCTCCCTTGTCTGTCTTTGTTTTTTCTCTTTCTTAGCTGAGATTGGAGACTATGATGATGTTGCAGACAGAGAGTATCTGAAGCTCACTAAGCTGCTGCCACACCAGGAGCACTTGCAGGAGAAGATCATGGAGCTCCATCGCAGACATGTGTAAGACCAAGAACTTTCTTGTTTTCCCTTCACATAGTAACAGCAGAAACAGTGCATAACATCATGCAAATAATACTGGTCCAGCGTATTTTACCTTTACTGAACACAGTGAGTGCTTTCAGGTTTTATATTTCCTTGTACACATCACACTCTGGCTTGTGTCCCTCCATGGGCTTTTGCACAGCTTTTTTTTTTTAACCCATTGAAAAAAGAGAGAGAGAGGGGGGGGGGGGGGGTTTTAATGAGTCCTGCACAAGGAAAGTGCATACCACAGACCCTCAGTAATCTTCAGTTTGTTCCATGTATAACCAGGAAAAGCAGCTTCCTGAAATTTTACTTTAATGTGTGTTTTTTTTAATTTATTTATTATTATTAGTTTTTTTTAAACATGTGGTAGCAATAATATATGTCAATGCACTACAACTAGCAAACAACATAAACATCTTAATAAAGTACTAAATAAGGTACCATAATGTACTAAACTTTAACAGGGTAACATGCAACAAAATGTGTGTTAATGTTGAAATAACTTAATGTTGAACTGCCTGCCACACCACTTTGCAGAATCTATTTTTCTAGCCCATTAGAGCACAGGAAATGGGACTTCTCTGAAATGAGCATGAAACATTTTATTTCCCAGACTGTTTAAAGACATTTTTGTTTTTAGACAATTCCCCTCTCCTTTTTCCTTTTCGGGTGGCCAAAATAAAAAACAAAAATGGGTTTCAGAAGCAACTGATTTATTGTGTGTGTATAATATATTGACTTGCACATCCTCAATCATATGTTAACCTGTACTATGCTATTAGTATGCTAGTCTGTCTGCTCATCTGAACTGTCTCTTGTCAATAAACAGTCTAAATTAAAATGTTCGGAACAAGTAAAACTTTTTGGATAGCTGATAGAAAATTTAAAGGGTAAATAAACAATACTCACTATTTCCCCTCTCTCTCTCTCTCTCTCTCTCTCTCTTTCTTTCTCCCTCTGTCTATCTTTCTCTCTCACTCTGTTTCTCACTGTTTTTAATCCAACAACAGAGAATTGATTGTGCTTAGCTCAGTGTATGTTTTTTTAAAGTCTGTTGCAAAGGGCTAATGGGGACTCCTTGGTGGAGCTGAGCCCCAAGCCAGGGAAGAATCTATATAAATTGCTTCTTTATTATTATTTATTTTTAATAATATCTATTATTTATTATGTTTTTTTTGTCTGGCATTATAAAAAAAATTAACAGTCTGAACACTGTTTATCTATAAGTATACTGATCACTTGAGATCGATGTGAAAAGGATGAAAAGGTGAATTTTGCTCAATAGGTCCTATTTAACAGGAATACTTTTGTTGTGAGAACAAAATCACCTAAAAGTAACTGGTAGCCTTACAGTAGGGTAGGGATGCCACCAAACACAAATAATGCTGGAAAACTTTAGACTAGGTGTGTGCATGGAGCATGAAAGGTTTAAACCTGAAGCTTGAAACAAATAGTTTGTCCTGGCAACCTTTCTTATAGGACAAGTCCAAGTTAGTTAACTTTTTTAAATCAGTGGTTTACTCCAGTAGCCTGACCAAAACACCGGCCAAACTTAAAAATATACCTTTATTCCATAAAGTGTTTTATTTTTTAAATTTATTGCAGTTTTCTTGTTTTCATTTAATTTATTATTTTTCATCATAAACGGATACACATTGTGGCATTGCATCACACCAGTGTAGTAGGTGCACTTCTTAACGTAATTCTTTGCAAGATTGTTTTGTTTATTTGCCAGGTGCTTTAGTAGAAAGTTTTTACCAAGTCACATAGTTTAAAGTAGGTTCACATTATAACTTAAAACCTACAGCTAGGTACATCTCCTTAATAGATCTGCTATAAATGCTTTATCGCTACTTTCTTAAACAAACTAAATTCAAGTAGACTATAAAGGTTCATCTTTGTCATTTTAAATGTTTAGTCATATATGCAACAGCAACAGTGGAAGACACAATATACGTAGTCACAGAAAAACGTATTAGTTTTGGTGTTTTGGCTTGTTTTAAGGAACTGCGACTGGGAGGTAAAAATTATTTAGTGGGGTACATAACTCATGCTGCCTTGCCGCATAATTATGAGATGATAGCCACCACAATGTTGTAATTAGTAGTCATAAACTCAATTTTACAACAAAAAAAAAACATAGCTACTTCCAACGTGTTGTGCCCACAGGGATTAAAAAAAAGAAGCATAGCTATAGATCGTAGGCTGGTTGTATTTCTGTTGCTCAGCAGCAAAACAAACACTTGGAGACTCTCTGCCACATAGGAAAACCTGGAGCATATACGGTATGCGCCAAAATATACAGTACTGAAACTCGTACATCTTGAACACGCGCGTGTGTTTGTTGACGGGGCACATCTCCAGCTGCACGTCTTCCCAGTAGGGAAAAAGAAGTTTTGTTGTGCAGTTTGTGTTGGAAATGGGTCTCTCGACAGAGGAAAAAGTTTAAATGAATTGCGGAGTATTAATTCCGCTCACTCATACAGAAGCGGTTGTGAATGGGGACCGAGTTTGAAAAAAGGTTGCAGATCAATTGATTATTTATCAATTGAGATGTAATAAGACTGCATCAAGTAATGCAGTTATGCTATCAATTGTTGCGAAATTTCACCGGTCTGCTTGTGTACAGTCTCAGTATTACGCGGGCAAATCATCATCTTTTGCAGGAGTCTCCAGCAACCTTTGCTTTGGGATATTTTTGAGAATCTTTGTGAACGATATAAATGGTGTCTCCAGTGAGGCGGTGCACACTTGCATTACACATACTGTGTATGTTAGTTTCTTTCAGGAGAAATAAACTTAATGACAATAAGGTAATATTGTATGTCTCTTTATTTCAGTACTGTATATTTTGGCCCATACTACATCATGTTACACAACACTGGTTGTGAATGAACTGTAATTAACCACATTTTTGGAAAGCTGAGTGAAATTTCACTTGCCACACCCAGGCCTGATTGAATCAAGAAATAACTTAACTTAAATACAACATGTCTGACAGAGCAAAGCATGCGAAATACCTTTACACAACACTTTAGATAATTTTCAGACATAGAATTCTCTCTTTGGTTGCTGCAAATTTTGTTTGCGTATTGGATACACTCCTTGTACTCTTCAGTGTACAAGTGTATGAATTTATCATCCATCTTTGTGGACAGCACTCATTAATTTTCTTCTTTAGGGATAATGAAAAGTGACTAAAATAAAAGCAAAAGCATGGGTGGGCAATATGGCAATAAATGTCTTGCATCTGACTCAAACATGGTCCACAGATTTATCATTATGGTTGGTGGTGGCTTTAAGACTATTTTCCAAGTAAATGAACATAGCAAGCAAACCTATTTCCCTGTTGATGAAAAAAAAAACATAGCCTCAAAAACAAGCAATTAAAGATTGTGGTGTTTTGAAAAATGCAGTACTGACATACGTCTTTTGACATTGTGTGTACAGCTAAAGAATGGATGTATAAGAAAATTTCTGACTAGTTATTACACTATGAGGATCCACAATGTTTTTTATAAGCTATTTACTAAAGAGACATCAAATAAAAAGTCATGCCGAAAAGACTTCAAATAAAGAACCATTTGAAGTTTCACAGGCTATTTCAGAGGCTGTTGTAAGTGTTTGCTGTGAGTGAAGGTTGATGGAGGCTTTGATTCTTCTCAGCCTGGTGTTTGGAAATGTATTAGTTGTTTGAACAGCTTGCAGCTCTGGTTTAGACAGAGCTGTAACATCAGGCAGCTGCACCTTGGCTGAGGGTGTGCACTTTTCTTTCTGATCTGAGGAAAAAATAAATTGGAGGCTATTATCTTAAAATCAAAATTACATCTTCATTGTTTTAGATTTTGTTTCTGTTATATAGTCAGGCAAGGCTGACTAGAACTTATCTTAACGAGGTGTGGTTAAAGTTCAGGTCACTTCTCTGTAACTCTGTGTCTAATCCCCTGGTTAAGACCCCTGCATTAGCCATGCTGCTGCTGGGAGGAGCCTCACCAGATTTCACAGCTTAAAGGATAAGCAAAATTAGAATGTGCTGATAATCTGGCATTGGGCCTGAGCATGTAATACACATGCCTATTACTGGATAGCTTCATCTAAAACTTAATTCCTCCTCTACATGGTTGTAATCACACACTTAAAGCTGTTTGCTTTGATGCACTTAAAAAGGACTTGAATGGCTGCTATAAGCCTACCCAAGGCTTGGTCCACTGTTTAGTTTTGGTATTTAGTCTGGGGAAATATACTTGTCTGTGCCTTATTAGATTTTTTTTATTTTTATTATACCAAAACTAAACACTTTTTAGCACCCAGAAATGCACCTAATTAATATCATTTCTTGCCCAAAACGTCACAATATTTAAGTAGGGATGGTTAAAACTTGTATAATACTGTATCTGTCTTATTTCAACAAAAAAAAGTACATAAACAAGGAACACAAATAAGAAAATTAATACCTACGGTTGAGTTACTATGGTAGAAGCGCTGCTCAAGCAGTTTTAAGTGAATATTTCCTTGCAGTGTTCATTCTTTTTCCCTTGGATATTTAATTTATCAACTTATAATATTTTGATGATCAATTAATTTATTAATTTGTATTAGAATATACTCATACCCCTAATAGTGTTTTGTTGTCAGATAACTACCATCTAAAATGGGTTTAATAGCATATACTTTTTCAGTTATGGTTTCTCTGGTTTCATGTTGTGAGATGTCCTGTCAGTAGCCACTTAACTGTTGAGGCTGTACTTGTCAAAGACCAGATTATTATTATTATTATTATATTATTATTATTACATTGTAATTTAATCAACCAACTTAAATTTTTCCAAATATCAATGGTTAATTACCTTTCTTTTGTACATCTAATAAAACTACATTTCTTTGTTCAGCAAACCCATGATTCCTTTCTTTATTCTGATGCAGGGGTCAGACACCCGCCGAGTCTGATTTTCAAGTGCTGGAGATTGCCCGTAAGTTGGAGATGTATGGTGTGCGTTTCCACCCTGCAGCTGACCGTGAAGGCACCAAGATCAACTTGTCAGTGGCTCATATGGGTCTGCACGTCTTCCAGGTGAGCATGGCCTGTCTAGCAGATTTGTATTAGAATTAGTCTCAGCTTGACCAGGGGAAGCAGGTCTGTCCATTTAAAATATGGGAAACTTTAGCATTTACTTAAAATATCTTTCTCAGGGCAACACCAAGATTAACACTTTCAACTGGTCTAAGATTCGCAAACTGAGCTTCAAAAGGAAGAGATTTCTTATTAAGCTGCACCCCGAGGTCCATGTGAGTATTAAAGACCAGAAGAGATATTTTGCATCACTAAATATGGATCAAATAAAGTCATGTTTCTTTGCAAATATACATAACCCATATCATGTTTTTTTTTTCACATCATCTTATGATTCAACTTCTTGTGACTGTGCATATGTGATAATATGCTGTGCATTTTTCAGGGTCCTCATCAGGACACTCTGGAGTTCCTGATGGCTAGTCGTGATCAGTGCAAGATCTTCTGGAAGAGTTGTGTGGAGCACCATGCCTTCTTTCGTCTGTTTGATCAACCACAACCCAAAGCCAAAGCCATTCTTTTTAGCAGGGGATCTTCATTCAGATACAGGTACTGCATGCAGATGTGTTTGAGTGTGTGTATAAAAAAAATTGGATATGTAATCTCTTGTCTGTTGGAACAGCTTTGATGTAGTTTGTGTGTTTTGTTACAGCGGGCGAACTCAGAAGCAGCTGGTGCAGTATGTGAGAGACAGCAGTTTAAAGAGAACACCCTACCAAAGGTGAGATACCTGTGTCCTGTGTGTCT
>JAAGKR010007460.1:0-36140 GCA_011419295.1 Clarias macrocephalus | reverse complement strand
AACTTTATTAAGGTGGTGTCTTTTATATGATTCTCAGCTGCTGAAATATGAAACTGTGTAAAAAAAAGTAGTGGGCCTAAAGCACACCCTGTTTAGACTTGTCTCTAGTTCATTTTTACCATGGTTGATTACCCTAACGTGTTCACTGTGTCTCAGCCCCATTGTTTCGGTTCTGAGCTTTCTGGTTCTGACTCACACTTATGGTTTTTGTGTTGATTATTGATTATTCTGTGTAAATCTGAGTTTTACATTTGTATTTTGACCAGTGCTACAAAATGTCTGCAATGTCAGTATTGCCTGTAAAACAGTAAAAGTAAAGCACACATTAAGTTTACTCACTTGTGTGATTCCTCTTAGATCAGCATGTTACAACTACAGTGTTTTCTACACTTCTAGTGGGATAGTTGTGGGTAACGAAGAGCCCTTGCCTATCAGTCTGTCTATTTGTCTGGGAGCCACTTTAAAAGTCAGTACGCCCTTAAACATGCTCAATAAATAAATTAATAATGATAAGACAGTATATGATGCACCCATAATACCATACACAACTTCAGTTACTATAAATGGTTTGAATCTGCATCATGATATAGTTATTTGTGTAGTAGTTGCTCATGTTTGTGTTGTGTTTCTTCAGCATAAATGATGTTGTGTGTTATTATCCTTAACACTTTTTCAGAGATTTCCATCAGGCTGGCTGATTGAGTGTGGTGCACTGGGCCTTCTTTCATCTCCTTATTCTTTTAGTCATCTGTGTGACTCACAGATGAAACAGACCCGCCTGGAGGGTTTAAAATAAGTTGACTGTGCTTTTAAGGACACATCAGCACAACAGTATTTAGTCTAATGAGGATGAGACAGATAACATTTGGCTTGTTTGTGTAGTGACTATGGAGTCTGTGTGTTTTCCTGTTGCTCAACTTGGCTACGGTTTGTGCTCCTGTTTGTGCCTCCACAGTCTGTGTGTACTACGAAGATGAATTGATATAACTTTTATTTGACTTCAAGTTAGTTTTACATATGGGTTATTAAAAATCTTCAAACCTGATTAAATGTTGATTGTTAATTTTGGGTTTAATGCCACCATAAGGCATTCACCAAGCAAAAGAACTTGCTCATGATCCCAAATATTGCTCTTTAATTTGAGTGAAAATTATCACTAAAAACCTTAATGGGATGCAATCATACTGAAGATCTTAACAGTGAATAAATGAAATATACACCTGTAACACATTAAGACACAAGATTTGTCATGGAAAGTAGAGGTGTCGCTGGCCATATTAGCCAATACAGCTTTTATTGATCATAACCTCCCCCAGGCTTGATATGGGATAACTTCTGTCCTCCTTCTGCTCATTAACTTCCTGCCCTATTTTGAGAAGAATGATAGATCATCAGAGAAGATTAGAGAAGAGGCCGCTCTTTATAGGTACCTTCATAAGGAATGGAAATGACATGAGATTGATATGAAATGGATTGCTGAAAAACATGATATAATTTTGAGTGATGTGGCCTTTTGGGCAAATGTAAATGTTCATTTATTCATTCGTTCAGAAGCCGTTGTGTAATGGACCTACTGTAAAAAGGGGAAGCCCAGCTAAACATAACAATTTTAAATGACTGTCTGAACAGAAGCTATGAAATAGTTTTAAATTCAACAGAGAGAGAGAGAGAGAGAGAGAGAGAGAGAGCACCAGGGAAACAAAAGTGATATGATAAGACAGCAGAAAAAGGGCTAAAATTATATTCTGTTGTGTTTCTGCTGAAGTTTTCAAGACATAAAAAGAAAGAACACAAGTAGGTTCACATACATAAACACAGTGAATTCAGCGTGCTGTTCAATGATGGCTTACTATTTCAGCCAGAAAGGCACAACAGCTCAAAGCAGACAGTAAAAATATTAAACTGCAAGGTATAATTTTGTGCAGCACGCAATGGCGAACTGGTGACCACAAAATCTCTTTGATTAAATCTCTAGGCTGCTGAAAGCATGATTATTACTTCAAAATTTGTGATGTCACCAACGCAAGAGATTCCAAGATTCAGCATATTGGGAAAATAGTTGTTTATACAGTCACATTCATACAATTTTAAACGATTATAGGTTTTTGGGAATTTGGCTTTTGTCTCTCTTAAAATAATGGAACAAATGGCTGACAAGCAGTCACATGGCCAGATGTGGCCTGTTCCCTTGTTACTATATGACTAATTAAGCAGATATAAGGTCGTGGTTCTGAGTGTTACATTTGTATTTGGCAGCTGTTCACTCGAACTCTTAAAATGATATACAAAGACAATATAATATATACAAAGAAATGTCTATGCAAGTGAAGGTACAGGCTGAAAAAACAGAATTTCAGAGAGATGGCAAAAACATTGGGAATGGCCAATACAATAGTTGGGAACATTCTTTAAAAAAAAAAAAGGAATTAACTGGCAAGCTTAACAACAGCAAAAGGCCTTACAGCTAAACAGCTCAAAAAACTGCCCAGTTCTGGAATAAATTTCATTTACGAGACCAAGATTAATTTTGGCAGCATGGTTGCTTAGTGGTTAGCACCTTCACATCCAGGGTCCGGGTTCAATTCTCACCTTGGGGTCTGTATTCATGGAGTTTGCATGTTCTCCCCATGCTTGGTAGGTTTCCTCAGGGTACTCCGGTTTCCTTCCATAGTCATGCAAGACATGCAGATTAGGCTAAAAAGCGTTCACAAATTGCCCATAGTTTGTGAATGCACGTGTGAATGTTGACCTTAGTTCCTACCATGGTCGTAAAAATGGGAATAAATACAATGGTCACCATTAACCTCCACAGTCCCTTGTTGGACTACAGAGGTTCCTAGATGGATGGATAATAATAATAATAATTTTTATTTATATAGCGCCTTTCCAGAGCTGAAGGACACTTTACAATGAATGTAGAAAAAGGGGGGAATACAAACAGACATTGAAGTACTGAAATAGAGAAACATTTAAACTAAGGGGGGCGGGGGGATGGACTAGGAAACAGACATGCGAATCGAGGAGTAACATTCAGAAAACAAGTAAGTTTTGAGTAGAGATTTAAATGCTGAGATGTTATTAACAGAATGGAGACAGTGTGGTAGAGAATTCCAGAGCTTAGGTGCAATAACACTAAATGATCTGGCCCCCTATTGAAGATACAACAAGAAGGCCAGAGTTGGAAGAACGTAGTGAGCGGGACGGGATGTAGGGGACAAGCAAATTGAAGAGATAAGAGGAAGCTAAGCCATTTAAAGATTTCAAAACAAGGAGAAGAATTTTGAATTTAATGCGGTAGTTAACTGGGAGCCAGTGGAGATCAAACAAGATTGGGGGTTATATAAGCAGAGCGTTTTGTATGAGTGAGTATTCTAGCCGCAGAGTTTTGAATATACTGTAACCTAGAGATGGAGCTGGCAGGTAAACCAGTGAAAAGGGCATTACAGAAATCAATGTGTGATGAAACAAATGCATGGATGACAGTTTCAGCATCTTTGGTACTGATGAAGGGACGCAGTTGGGCAATGTGACGTAAATGGAAGAATGCAAATTTAGTGACAGATTTAATGTGAGACTGAAAGGAGAGTGTGGAGTCGAAGATAACTCCTAAATTTTTGACAGAAGTTGATGTTTTGATGTGAGAGCCAGCAATCTCGCAGGTGAAATTAGTGGAAATGTTTCTGGTGAGTGCTGGAGTACCAATGAAAATGATCTCAGTTTTATCCATGTTAAGTTTCAAAAAGTTTAAGCTAAGCCAAGCTCTAATGTCCTTTACGCAAGCGAAGATTTGATGGAGTAAAGATGGAGTAGGTGTACAGATGGAATAAAGTTGAATATCGTCGGCATAAAAGTGATAATTAAGACTATGACGTTGAAGGATCAGGCCGAGTGGGATTATGTACATTGTAAATAGTAGTGGGCCAGGAAAAGATCCCTGGGGAACACCTCGCTTCAGGGAGACAGTGGGTGATCGAAAATCCTTAACAGAAATGTAGAACTGTCTATCTGAGAGATAGGAAGAAAACCAAGAAAGAGCAGTACCAGATGCCCAGACAAGAGAGACGAGAAATAAGTAAATCGTGGGAGACAGTATCGAAGGCAGAGCTGAGGTCCAGTAGCAGTAGTATAGACAAGGAGCCAGAATCACTAGTAAGCAGTAGATCATTCACTACCTTTACAAGTGTAGTTTCAGTACTATGGAGTCGGTGAAAGCCTGACTGAAAAGGGTCAAAGAGATTATTATCAACTAGAAAAGACTGGAGTTGGGTAGCAACAGTACTTTCCAGTAATTTAGATATGAATGGTAAATTAGAAATGGGACGATAGTCAGATAGAACTAAAGGGTCGATGATGATGGATGAATGGGTAGATGGATGGAAGATTAACTCTACTAGAATGATGCAGAGAGATGAGCATGTATAAGGAAAAGAACAGCTCATGATTCAAAGCATACCACTTCCTCTGTCACACATGGTGGAGGCAGCGTTATGGCATACGCATTTATGGCTGCCAATGAAACAGGATCACTAGGGTTTACTGATGATCTGATAATAAAAGTGTATATGGCAAAACTAATAGGATGTTACTGATAGGAGGCACCAAAAATATGAGTGTGTGGAAATGGCTATAATTCCTGAATTCTCAATACCACACTTTTGTCAACCCCCTTTATTTTAAAGCTGAAAGTCTTCACATGCTTAGATCTTGGGTATTTCATTTCATTTGATTTTGGTGGTGTAGAGATGCCAAATGCCAACAAATGTTAACAAATGTCAGGGGTAGCTCAGTTGTTAAGGCATTGGACTATGGTTTGAAAGGTCCCAAGTTGTCCCTCTTGGGCCCTTGAGCAAGGCCCTTAACCCTAAAACTGTAAAAATGTAAGTTGCTCTGGATAAGAGTGTCTGCTAAATGTATTGTTATTCCAATATTTATGATTCTAACTGCACACAACAAGCCAACAGACATGGACCAATACTATTTTAACAGCTATACATTTTTACAGAACTGGAGCCATTCACTCTCACTCACTCACTCACTCACTCACTCACTCACTCACTCACTCACTCGTCACATGTAGCGCTTAATCCTGTATAATGGCTCACGGGGACCTGAAGCCTATCCCAGGAGACTTAGGTCACAGAAGTGGACAGGGTGCAAGTCATTGCAGGGCACACACACATACACACAGTCATTTATATACTACGGGCAATTTGGGAATACCATTTAGCCTAATCTGCATGTCTTTTGACTGTGGGAGAAAACCGGAGTACCTGGAGGAAGCCCATCAAGCACTGGGAGAAGATGCAAACTTCATGCACACAGAGGCAGGAATTGAACTTGTCTGGGCATCGAACCCTTTTTGTCTAATCTGACAAATAAATTTATTGGCTTTTCTCTTATGATGTATTAAGATGTACAATGTATTTTTTTTTTTTAAACTCACTTCTTCCCTGTATGTTTCTCTTCCTCAGGCAGATACAGCGACCAGTTTTCTGCGTGCAGCACGCTCAGGTAATCTGGACAAGGCTCTGGATCACATCAAAAATGGGATTGACATCAATACAGCCAATCAGGTAGGAGCAGGTGTCCCGGTGTCATGCTAACTAATATCAACTTGGTGGGTAACATAAAATCGTGCTTTTGAGTGTGACTGTGTCCCTAGTTGTGTGTTTATGTTTGTATGAGTGCAGCTGTGTTTACCACGTCATTGCTGTGCTTGTAATAAGGAAATTGGTGTAATTAATGAAGATATAAGCATGTCTTCTTCTCCTGTCTAATTGGCCATGCCTTGGACCCACAAAGACATGGTTGACAATCATGGCTTGATGAATGGATGAGTGTGTGTGGCTATAGCCTAATTACATCCACCCACATACACACACATCACAGTATGCACACTATCAGTCAAAGGTTTGGACACACCTTTTTAATTACATGGTCTGATTTTAAAACAACGCTGAAAGCATCCAAACCCTGCAATAACCTTCAGCTGATATTGAGATGTGTCTTCTACTTGTGCTCTATAAAGCCTTCATAACGGCTCTAATCTGAGGTGCTGTAAATTGGTAGTTTTTGTGGCTGGTAACACTAAATGAACCTCTCCTCTTCAGAAGTAAGTTTTGGTCTTCAGCCAGTTTCATCGTGGTGCTTGATGAGTTTTGCAAATACACTTGACAATACTGTTTCAGAACAATTGACCTTTGTGTCTTAAAGTAACTGATTGTTGCTGTTGTTGTTACTTCATTACCTAATGCCATATCTGTTATTTTATAGTTTTAAAAAAATCCAGTTTTGTTTTATTATGTAGAAAATAATTCTAAACATGTGTCCACATTTTTGACTGGTACTATACGTTATCTGTACTGCATGACCCTGCAGTATGAGGAGCATCTACTGTAGTCAGCAAAGCAGAGCCCCCTTATGGGCAGCCAGCAACACACACAACCAAATGTTCTTACTCGTCTTCTAGACATAAATTGTCTCATCCTTCTGTCTTTTACTGCTTAATGAGAACCTTCACTTCCACAGACAGATATATATATATATATATTTTTTTTTTCTTTAATTCTGACTTAAATGATAACTAAATGGCACAGTGGTGTAGGTATCTTCATTCAACAGATGCTTTTTTTTGTTGGCAGAATGGACTTAACGGGTTGCACTTGGCTTCGAAAGAAGGTCATGTTAAAATGGTGCTGGAACTGTTGCACAATGGGATTGACCTAGAGGGCACCACAAAGGTATTTTGAAACAGCTTAGTCAATAAATATAAACAAAATAAAAGTGCATTACTTTATTCTCCAGATAGTGGGTAATTCTAAAACACACATACAGTAGATTCACAGAAAAAGGGAAATTTTATTGACAAAAAGGGGGCAGGAAAGGGTTTTGAGGGCGGAGTGGACGTACACAGACTGCACTCTTGCATGGTGCCCAATGGTGTACTTTGCAATCATGGCCAGCTGGCCCCACCCAGCCCTCTTTTGCCGTGGCCATAGCCTAGAGTCAACGTGAGTCAACATGACCATCCAACATCTGAATGGCCCTCCAAACTGGGAACTGCAGCAGCCTTCCCTTTCGGCTACTGTGTCGCGATGGCTGGCTTTCAAAACTGAACAAAACAGAAGTACCTGGGCAGCTCTTGCACTCCTTCCCCAGTTGTCTTTTTCCCAGCAATCAAGCGGTGTACAGTCTGCCCACCTTAAAATTCTTTGGGGCAGCATCGCCCCGCTTACATGCCACTCTCTATGATAAGTTGACACACAGTTTCCCAAACTTTCAGACCCCAAGCTATGCTCCGTGCCCCCTTTTAAAGCAAGTTAACTTAATAACTATGAACACTGAACTACTGTAAATAGTGTAATGGCACCACTAGAATACACCACAAAAAAGGAAAACACTTAACACTCAGGGAAATTGCTAGAGTAGCACAGCTACTAATAAATAAATAAAAAGTATAAGTAAACTATTATAACTACAAATATAGCACATTTACCCCGAAGGCCCTTAAATTACTATGATATCTTAACTGGGGTAATACACACACAAGAAATTACTAACAAATGGGCAATTTTCTATGTCTTCTACAGTGGTATACCTACTATAAACACTAACACAAAGCCAAAGAACAGCATATAGATTCAAGATTCGAGAGCTTATTGTCATTATGCGAACACGACAAAATTGCAATTTGTGCTAACCACCTGTGCTAACCAACTATATATGTATACAGTGGTGTGAAAAATTGTTTGCCCCTTACTGATTTCTTATTTTTTTGCATGTTTGTCACACTTTAATGTTTCAAATGGCTTTAATGTTCATGATGTGTTTTCTTGTGTTATCTTGACTGATATTTAAATTTGTTTGATGATCTGAAACATTAAAGTGTGTAAAACATACAAAGAAATAAGAAATCAGTAAGGGGGCAAACACTTTTTCACACCACTGTATCTATATGTATATAAGTATATAAGCGGGTATATAAATAATATAATTCATCTGGCGGTGGTGTTAAATCAGAATATATAAAAGGATCACCCATGCCCATAGAGGACCACTGACTAACAAGTCCAATTCACAGAGGGCTCACCCCACAACCCACAGCACCCAAATGATCCACTGTTAACATCTTGGTTCCAATATATTGGTTTAATATTATGGCTGATTGGTGTATATTCTATATAATGCATGTGTTCAGTTTAATGATGTATGTTTGATGACTGTATTCTACTTTTCTCTTGCTCATAGAAAGGGAATACTGCACTACATATAGCTGCACTGGCTGGTCAAGAGAAAGTGGTTGCCGAGCTAGTACACTATGGTGCTAATGTCAATGCCCAGTCTCAGGTCAGTCTCTAAAAGTCCCAGACTAATTTAATCATGCCTCTAGGCTGGTGTCAGTATATGAGGTGCTGATGTTTGTTTTCTTTCATTGTCAATCTTTCAGAAAGGTTTTAGTCCATTATACATGGCGGCACAAGAGAACCACCTTGAGGTAGTGAAGTTCCTGTTAGAGAATGGAGCCAATCAGAGCCTCCCTACTGAGGTAAGAGACACTACAATATGCTAATAAACACTGACTATTTTGTTAAAAGTAATCTTAAGATTAGTGTTGCAAACTGACAAAACGAGTGATGCTTTGTGTAGGAAAACAGGCTCTCCAGCTTACATAATAGCTGTGTTATATAAATTGATAGATCCAGCTCATTTAGCTCACCTACTCAACAATAATTTATCATTATTGTTTTCAACAAATCACTGTTCACCATTGTAATGTGTAATGTACGGACAGGGGTAGCTCTGTGGTTAAGGCATTTGACTTCTGATCACAAGGTCCCAGGTTCAAACTCCATCACCACCAAGTTGCCACTGTAGCCCCTTAAACCTCACTTGCTCGGATTTGTAGTGGTAAATGGTGTCTGTCAAATGCAATGTGTAAATGTGATCCATCAAAGATGACCATTCCTCCCAAATACCACTTTTTTGCCACAATGAAGCCCTGATCACCTTTTGTCCCAACATCTAGTCAATGATCATCATTGTTTCCAAATTGGACCTCCATTGTTTGTCCACATCTTTGATCTATTTTTGACTACACATTACTAGCCACGTTAACACCTGTAACCATGCACATTTATGCAGTTATCAAATTCCCAAACACGTGGCAGCAGCACTATGCATAAAATAATGCATATACTGTACATTCACATCAAATATCAGAATAGGGATAATGTGATGCCTCTGAATTTAACCATGGCATGGCTGTTGGTTCCACATGGAAGAAAGATTTTTAAAACCGTTGGTCTTTTCACTCTTTCTGAAGCAAGTGGGGCCCTAAAAGTCTGTCCTACCAAAGCTTAGTATACTTACGCATACCAAAAATATGACACCAACAATCCACTGAAATTCTCCTGCAAAGGACAAAAGTAAATGCATTACAAACGTGATATCAGAGATTCCTTGTGAAAATCCAGGGTAACAGTTTTAAGAGTTTACACAGAGCTGAGCATTTGTAAGTGAAGGGTCTGCAGGCTGAAACACCTTTTTCCTGAGTGATAGAGTAGAGGAGAATGACCATATCGATTTGAGCAGACAGGATGTGTACAGTATAGTTACTGTGGGTAAGCATAAAAGCATCTCAGACACAACACATCAAACATGGAGGGGGATGGATTACAATAGCAAAAGACCACACCATGTTCCAATCCTATCAGCCAAGAACTGGACCACAAGGCTATCTTTGCACAGACTGAATAAAAATGGACCCCTCCTTCTTCAACTGTTTGACTGAGTTTGTGACCATCCAATGCAAGCTTCTGCTTTACAGTTGTAAAGATTAAGTTTATATATAAATATAAAGCCAACCTGGCCTTTTTCCTCTAACCCATTTTACTCACGTATAAACTGAACTGTCACTCACTCTTTGTTTTTTCACACTATTCTGTGTAAACTCTACAGACTGTTGTGTGTAAATTCTCAGAAAATCAGCAGTTCCTGAAACATTCAAACCAGCCCATCTGGTATCAATATCCATGCCATGATTAAAGTCACAGAGATCTTTTTATTCTGAGGTTTGACCTGAACATAATCAGTATCTGCATGATGTTTGTATTGTGCTGCTGCCGTATGATTAGCTGATTAGACAACTGCATGAACGTGCAGGTGCACTGGTGTTCCTAATAAAGCTGATTACCTGTGCACAAACATTTTTACAAAAATTGTGTTATTTCACGCATTACTACCGTATTTCCATGTCTGTTATTACCAGTGTTTCAAATGTCTTCAGGAAATATTTGTTTGATCTGCAAATCATCATTATGATTTTAAAGTAAACTATGAAAGTTAACTATGTTACCTGGTTTTTAGAGTCCAAATCAGTTGCTTTTTGCTGAAATGAACAATGTTTGCTCTCTTCTGTGGCATGTTAGGATGGCTTCACACCTCTGGCTGTGGCTCTGCAGCAGGGTCACGAGAACGTGGTGGCTCTTCTCATTAACTATGGTACTAAGGGGAAGGTACGTCTGCCCGCTCTCCACATCGCCGCCCGCAATGACGACACACGTACTGCAGCTGTGCTGTTACAGAATGACCCCAACCCAGATGTCCTTAGCAAGGTAGCATTTGTCTGTGTCTGCATCAATTTGCAGGTTTTTGACATTTTGAGAGCTTAGCAATAAAAAACAATGACCTTGATCAAGATCCTGTAAACAGGTGTACTTCGATCACAGCTGCTGACACATTAATTTAGGAAACCGTATCATCTGATATTCATCCTCAGCCTGAGCTCATTAAATTCTGGAGTATTTATGCCCTATTTGTCTTTTTATGTCTGCGATCCCCTTTCCCCCACCTTCGTCCCTGTAGACTGGCTTTACTCCGCTCCACATTGCAGCACATTATGAGAATCTGAGTGTTGCACAGCTGCTGTTGAACAGGGGCGCCAATGTGAACTTTACACCAAAGGTTTGTGCTTTTCTCTATCCCATTTGATTATTTATTTTCTCTGATTAAAAGAAAAAGTAGCAACTGACTGCCCTTTTCTCCATTATAGATAATGTTCCCATGATAGCAGGTTAGTCAGCAAATATTAGCAATGAATACAACCATTTATAAATTGTTAAAGTGCTTATGTTAGGGAATGTATGTCAAAATCCTTTGAGAATTTCATGACAACCTAGGAAATATTATTCTTGCATCTGCAAACACAATTCTAACTATTTATAAATGACTTCTATCAGACTTCAGTAAACTCATTTAGCATTAGATGCTAATTATGATAAAGCTTGTCACCTTGGCGTATTTAAGCTCGCTAATTAGTGTAATCAGAAAATATACCATTTATATGACTATGGTCTTCTCAGTTATTTTCTAGTTATTTCTAAGTCTGACTTCTAAAAGCCCCTATGCCTTTAATAGTATACACACTAATCAGCTATAACATTAACACATCAATATTGATTATCATTTATATGCAAGCAAACTGGTGACAGAACCATGGGCACACTAATGTCCTAGTGCCAGACACCAAAGCACACCCCCAGAGGTCTTGTAGAGTCATGCCCTGAGGGGACAAGGGGAACCTACACAGTACTGGACTAATGTTTGTATTGTAATGTTATGGCTGATTTATATATACAAAAGCAACGTCCTACCTGACTAAGACTAAAGGAATCTTCTTTTGTCCTTTACATGGCTTATTTCAGAATGGAATTACTCCCTTACATATAGCTGCCCGAAGGGGAAACGTGATTATGGTTCGGCTACTTTTGGACAGAGGAGCACAGATAGATGCCAGGACAAAGGTACAGTATTAATTTGCCCCATTTTTGCTTATGCCTCCAACAGTGCAGGAGTTTTGCAGAGGGTTCATTTATCAGATACAGTATGAAATTTCTGCAAAGTAGCCTGCTGGGTTATTTATGTCTTGCTTACAGATGATGGCCTATTTATGTCCTTCTGAGAGTAAATCAGAGTGTTTTATATGTATGGTTCAAGGTGGGATTCAAATGCCACGTAGCGTGTTTCGACGATTAATTAAGTGTACATTTACCATGAAATCCAATGAGACTGTACTGTCAAAAGGGTTTACACGCAACTATTTTAGGGAAACTGGTGCAGTGGAACTGTAAAGGAGAACAACAGCATATAGCTATAAATATCTTCACCAGTCTTTTTCTCTGTTCCTGTCAGGATGAGCTGACCCCACTGCACTGTGCTGCCAGAAATGGACATGTGCGTGTCATCGAGATCCTCCTGGACCAAGGAGCGCCCATCCAGGCCAAAACTAAGGTGATTCAGCAGTTAGGGCATGCTGTGATTCACTTTCAGATGCTCCATATTGAAGGTTGTATCCAATCCAGGTTTAAGGTTGCTTTCACAACTACAACCTGCCATTAGTTAATAACATATACTGTACTGTATTGGGTTATTATAGGCATTTTGTTTTTGGTATCACCATAAAAGTTTCCTTCTGTAAAGTTACGATTGAATGATGGACAAAAATGTTTGTCACTAACCACTTAACACTTAAAACAGTTTAAGACTCTTATATCTAATAAACACCTGTGTAGCCTATGTGTGAATTTCCACAGACAGGAATTTATACACCTCAAGCTAAAGAAGCCTTATCCCTACCTTTAGGACAATAACAATTTGTCTGTGAGCATCTTTGAACATATGTATGCAAAATAGTACAGTGGTCCATCCTCTGATTGTGTTATGCTGCATTGTGACAGCATGAGCAGAAGTTTCGAAGGTGTATTCTGACTGAGAGAGTTAGCTAGAACTGGCAAGAACTGTATCGAAAAGAAAAGTGTGGTAATTACAATGATATCAGCATAGTTTTGTGGTTCTGCTTGTGAATGAACACCACAAACCATGAATGCAGAAATCTGACTAGTTTGTAGTAGTATTTCTACTCACCTTATAGCTTAGGCTTCAGTATGACAGCAAGCTATATCAGTATAGCTTGCTGACAGTATGACAGCCTTTACTGGGTCCACTAATCTGGTTTGTCTGTGCTGCCATCATGCAGAACGGCTTGTCTCCCATCCACATGGCAGCACAAGGTGATCACATGGACTGCGTCCGCCAGCTTCTGCAGTACAATGCTGAGATTGATGACATCACTCTGGATCACTTGACGCCCCTGCATGTAGCAGCACACTGTGGTCACCACCGCATGGCCAAAGTGCTGCTGGACAAGGGGGCCAAGGCCAATGCTCGCGCCCTGGTAAGTCAGGCTGTACAGTATATCTCTTTGAAGCCAATAATCAGTCCTGTTTTGGGACCTTACAAAGAGCTCCTTGAGTTCCCCAACTAAGTTGGATCTCTTTATATTTCAGAATGGATTCACACCTCTGCACATTGCCTGTAAGAAGAACCACATGCGCTCCATGGACCTACTGCTCAAGCACTCGGCGTCTCTCGAGGCAGTAACTGAGGTCAGATTTCTCCAATAAGATATAATGCCACATCATCCCGGCCATTATAATACAATTCTGAAAATATTAAATTGTACTGATTCCCTGGAGATAAATTTGAAATAGTCATGTTACCTTCTTGTGTAACCTGCAGAGGCCTTTTGCGGAACACAAAGCATCAGTGGGAATAGTTTTTTTATGTGTTCTCTTTCAGTCTGGTCTAACACCCCTCCATGTGGCTGCATTTATGGGGCACCTCAACATAGTGAAGTGCCTCCTGCAGAGAGGAGCTTCTCCAAATGCATCTAATGTGGTGAGCAGGTTCTTCTGGTCTCTGTTTATTAGTAACCTCATATACATATTATTTGTAGTAAATAAAAAAGAAAAAGTTACACATTGCACCACACTGTGTGGTGCAATACCAGTCAAACTAGTAGGGTTTGTGTAGCACATGAGTAAAGAACTGATGACTGGTTAAAGTAACTAGTGTTGTTGACTTTGACAGTCAGTATTATCGATTTCATCACAATGTTTATGTCCCTATAGAAAGTGGAGACTCCGTTGCACATGGCTGCTCGGGCAGGGCACTGCGAGGTGGCTAAGTTCCTGCTCGAAAACTCAGCTCAGGTGGATGCTAGAGCTAAGGTAGGAAAGGGTTAACACAAACAAGTGCAAAGTTAATTTTCTTAGAACAGATTCAGATTTTTAGAAATCCCCATCTCCTTCTTCCTTTCTGTTCAGGATGATCAGACGCCGCTGCACTGTGCAGCTCGGATGGGTCATAAAGAGTTGGTCAAACTTCTGTTAGAGCATAAAGCTAATCCTGATTCAGCTACTACAGCTGGACACACCCCTCTGCACATCGCTGCTCGTGAAGGACATGCCCAGACGACACGCATTCTTTTAGACGGCAATGCCCAGCAACTCAAAATGACTAAGGTTCATCATGTTTTGACTGATCTGTCTGTTTTTTTTTTTTTGTGTCATATTTCTTATGGTTTCAGAGAACACACACCTTCCCTTCCCTTCCCTGGGCATCACTAGACCCTTTTTCCAGGTGCATATGCCCCATATATCTTCTGTACCCCAGTAAAATCTCAAGTTTGTGTTTTCACAAGCTCATATTTGGCTGTGTTTTATTTTGATTTAGGCTGTTAACAGGCAAGATGGATTTTCTCCAAATAAACAGTGTCAAAACAATACAGCCTAACCCCGAATACAAACTGCAGCACACCTTGGTGCTTGCATGCATAGCAGTGTTCATGTTGTAGCCATTGAAGTGCGGCGTTTGCACATCTAAACACATATCACCACCCAAAAGAAGAAGTATTAAGCATGATACCATGATGATCTTACTTCACCTCAAACATTAATGACTTGTCACAGCAAGTCTAGAGTTTGAGTGATCAGATAAAAAATTTATTTGCCCCCAAATTTGTAAAATGTATTTGTATTTTTGTGAAATGTGGAAAAATGCAATTATACAGCAGTTTCATCAGCAGCAGTGTGGCATGCATCAGACATTTGAGAAAAAAAAGTGTGATTTGAGTTTGGGCCCTGTGCCCTAGTAGTGCTTTATGTCTAACAATGGCCCTGTTCTCTTCCTTTCGGTTTTACATATAAATAATACATCTAAATATTAATAAATCAATTATTTTCATATAATTTGTATTGTGCCTGCACTAGGATCTGTTAAACATAATTTACTGCCGATTAGGTTTATATTGACCGTTTAAAAGATACATTATTATGACAAAATTACAACCTGGCAATTTTATTTTTTAACTAGGTAATTTTATAAAATGAGTTCAAAATGAAAGCTTTTTAAATACAATTTAGATACAATTTATTATATAGCTGTTATTATGCAGCCATATTTAATGAAATGAAATGAAATGAAATTTATTTAACCAGGTCAAATCCCAATGAGATTCCAGTTCTTATTTTTACGAGAGACATGACCAAGACATCAATAACATAAACAGAAAATAATCACAAATATTCATCTGGGGGGTGGGGGGGGGGGGGGGGGGATAGAGGCTGGTGAGAGATTGATTGTAAGTGAAAAGATCTAACTTCACCAAGCTTCAACAGAATAAAAAATACATTATAAGTTTACAAAATAACAGTCATCATCTTACAATGCAAAACTTTATACCCAATATTGTGTAGGTTCCCCAGGTGGCTCTGGTCCCTTGGAGTGAGGCTTTGCAGGGCCTCTAGGGGTGTGCTGTAGGGTCTGGAACTTAGACACTGAAAGTGAATCCTTTGGGTCTTGTGGGGTGCAGGGGAAAGTCTCTATGGATCGGACTTGTTTGTCCGGAGCATCCCATTGGTCATATTAAGATTTGGGGAGATTGGAGGCAGTGAGATGTAGTGTATTTGGGCATTTTTAACAATCTAAGAATAAACACTGTTGCCTTGTACCACCAGGGTCCAGTTTAGATTCCTGCCTTGGGGTCTGTGTGCATGGAGTTTGCATGTTCGCCCTGTGCTTGGTCGGTTTCTTCTGGGCACTCCTGGTTTCCTCCTACAGTTCAAAGACATGCAGATTAGGCCAACTGGTGTTGCCAAATTGCCTGTAGTGTGCACTGGAGGTCCTAACATGGTTATGAAAATGGGAATAAATACAATTCCCACACTCCCTAGTTGGACTGGAGAGTTTTCTAGATATTAAATATGTATATGCCTTATTCCTTAGCCTATTTATTTAAAATGTATGATTGGTACTGTTTTCCTTTTTTAAAAAATTATTATTATTTTCTTATTCCATTGATCAAACAGAAAGGCTTCACTCCTCTCCATGTGGCATGTAAATATGGGAAAGTGGATGTAGCAGAGCTACTTCTGGACAGAGGAGCAAACCCAAATGCAGCAGGAAAGGTAATGCCGTGACCCTACACTGTACATGTTTCTGTGTGTGTGCATGTGTGTGTGTAATCTGTAATCAAAAGCAACTGGTGTCTGAGCACATGCCTTTCTTGCATACTAGCAGAATGGACTAACCCCTCTGCATGTAGCTGTCCATCACAACAACCTGGATGTGGTGAAGCTGCTGGTCAGCAAGGGCGGATCTCCACATAGCACAGCTAGGGTAACCCATCCATCCATACATCCATCCATGCACACATGTTAAAACGCTTCAAAACAAAACGCTGCATTTATGAAGAAAAAAATTATCTATTATAATATCCTTCATGCTTTGCTAATGTATAAAACAATGCACTCTGGATAGCAGGATTTCAACATAACATCAAGTTCTCTGTGTTGATTTATGATTTGTCTAAAAATAACTGGTTTGCTTTATTAATTTATATATTTTTAAAATAAAAAATTACAGCATTTGCGCTTAAAAATTCTTAATTCTAAATAAACCACAGACATTTTTGACGGTGCTCTGGGGGTGCTATGGTTATCATATGGGTTGTTTTAGCACCTCAAGCCCCTCTCTGTCACCGGCTATGCCTGGGACCACATCAGTTTTCATTAATTGTCTTTTTTAGAGTCAATTTTACCCTATTACTAACGATTAGTAAATGGAGACTTGTTTTCAGTGACAAAAAAGTAAAAAAGGACATCATCAAAACATATACAGTGGAACCTTGGATTACGAGCATAATTCGTTCCGGAGGCGGGGTCGGATTTCAAAACACTCATAAACCAAATCTAATTTTCCCATAATAAATAATGAAAACTCAAATTATTCGTTCCACAGCCCAAAAAAATTAATACATAAAAATAATTGATACAATATATAAAGTAAAAATAAAACAAATTAACCTGCACTTTATCTTTAAAAAAAAAAAAATCCTGACAGATAAGTGTTAACGTTTGTGCGGGCAGGCGCCATGTATTTGTGTGTGTGTGTGTAGAATTAGCTCCTTCTCTCGCCTCGTCTTACACAGTAAAACTCCTCCTCGCTCCCCCCACCTTGCTTTTTAAGTTTCACAACAAACACACACACAACGGAAGCACTGTTTTAACGGGGGAAAAAAGAAATCTGTCTAATGACACTCGCGTGAGCGCATACTAACGAAATCACTGCTGTAAAGTAAAAAAAATTTTTTTTTAATTAACCAGCACCTTACCTTTGAAAAAGAATCCAGACAGAGCTGAGTTTTCTGTGTGAAGAAAGCGTGTCTGCGTCGGTGTCAAATTACGCGCGCGCACAGGTGAGAAAGTGTGTACGTGTGTGTCAATGTCAAATTACGCGGGCACACACATATGAGACACGATGAAACGGAGAAGGAGACGTTGATTATACCAGTAAGAGACGAGCACTAAGACCCAGGGGAGCAGGGGAGACGATTACCCACAATTCCGCAGGGCAAGAGAGAGAGAAATCATTGGCTCAGTTGTGATCACTTGCCGCTTGGTGTCAAAATAAGAGTCGCATGCGTGATACATGATACTCGGTACTTGTAAACTAATACTTGCTTGATTCCCAATTAAAAATTTATTAAAAATCTTTGCTCGGTTTGCGGAACACTCGTAAACCACGTTACTTGCAATCCGAGGTTCCACCTTAAATGTTTTTTTTTCCTTTGAAATTATTCAAATGATGAAATTTATTTTACAACCCAAAATTCGACAGATGTTAAGTCAATACATTTCATACTCTTTCAGAATGGTTACACGCCTCTACACATTGCTGCTAAGCAGAACCAGCTGGAGGTGGCCAGCAGTCTGCTAATTTCTGGAGCCAATGCTAATTCAGAGTCCCTGCAAGGCATCACGCCACTCCACCTGGCCGCTCAAGAAGGACGACCCGACATGGTGGCCCTGCTCATCTCCAAGCAGGCCAACGTCAACCTCGGCAACAAGGTCAGTTTCCCACCAAACCACAATTTTAGTTGTCCAGTGTTATATGTTGGATATCATTTATTAGATAGATATGATCTGTGCATATCAATCATGCATATCACAGTACTGGGTCACAATCTGTTAGGACAGTACTGTACTTAGATTGATCTGATCACCAAGTTTCACATGTATCACATTTAAATTTTGTTTGCTAGTCTTGTTATAATGTTAATTCAAACATTCCTTGATGCTCAATAGATCACAAGTAAGGTTTCATACAAACGTATTAAATAGTGACCTATATTATACTTCCTAATATGTTACAGTACATACAGGTATTAGCCTTCATTAATGTAGCAGTTTAACAGCAACACATATACACCTACTCATTGGTGTGATAATCTACTTTAGCATCTAGCAATAAACTCATGCAGATATGGAGCCAGCAGCTTTGGGAAGTGTGCACATCAACCATCAGAATGGGGGAAAGTGATTTTAACTATGGCATGATTGTTGGTGCCAGATGGTCTGATTTGTTTATTTCTATAACTGCTGATCTCCTGGGATTTCATGTACAACAGTCTCTAGAGTTTACTCAGAATGCTGCAATAAAAAAGTACAACCAGTACTACAAAGAGAAACTCCTTGCTGATGAGAGAGGTCAACAGAAAATGGCTGGACATTTTCGAGCTGACAGAAAAGCTGTAGTAGCTCAGATAACCATTCTGTAAAGTTGTGGTGGATGGTTACATCAGGAAAAGACCACTTCAGGTCCCGCTCATGTCAGCCAAGGACAGGAAGCTTAAGCTGCAAATGCTTACCAAAACTGGATAGTTGAAACCTGGAAAATCTGGTCTGATGATTCTCGATTTCTGAGACACACAGATGTAAGGGTCAAAATTTTGTGCCAACAGCATGAATGCATGATATGTGATGCAGCCATGTCATGGACCAGAATCAAGGTAGAGAGAGGGTTTTCGCAGTACGCTGACACTGCCTGCTTCACGTCTGAATCACTCGCCTCCCAGAAACTCCTTTCTCCTTCCTCATCTGGTCGTGTATAAGTAGTGGTCGTGAATAATTCTGCAAGTTGGAAACAGGTTATCCATCGATTTTTAAGGATCAGGCTTCATGTTCATGATCGCCTTGACCAGGATTGTCATTCACAGACGTCCACTTTAAGAAAAAAAAAATGTTTGCACCATTCCAATGTTTTGCTGTGGCTAAGAGTCTTATCACCGTGACGTCTTAGTAAATGTCAATCAGTTTTATGCCTTCCTTCAAGAAAATTTTTTATCATAAATCCTGGTTTGCCTTGGACTCTCTTTGGATAACCAAACCTAAGCATTTACTATTTCACTGTTATGCTGTCAATTCAATTCAAGACAGGCTTGTTAATCTCACTTATGCACTTTCTTACACTTTCCTACTTACCTTTTACCTTTGTAATATTAATTTAATGGTGGCATGGTGGCTTAGTGGTTAGCACTGTCACTTTGCACCTCCAGGTTCTGGGTTCGATTCCCACCTCGGGTCTGTGTGTATGAAATTTATATGTTCATGGACTATGGTTCGCAAAGTCCCAGGTTAAAAATGTTGGGCCCGTGAGCAAGGCTCTTAGCGCTCAGATGTATAATGAGGTAAAAATGTAAGTCGCTCTTGATAAGGGTGTCTGCCAAATGCCGTAATGTAAATGTGCGCCGAATACTCCTATAGGTTAGGCTAATTGGCATTCCCAAATTGCCTTTAGTGTGTGAATGAGCGTGTGTATGTGTGTGCCCTGCGATTGATTGGCTCCATGTCCAGGTTGTAACCCCGCATTGTGCCCTGAGTCCCCTGGGATAGGCTCCAGGCCCTCATGACCCTGTATAAAAGATAAAGCAGTATAGACGATGAGTGAGAGAGTAAGTGAGTGTTAATTACATGTAAATATTTTATTCAGTAGTTGTTGGAGTCAATATGCTTTTGTTTTCTTCATATACCTGCCTTAGATTATTGTTAGTGTTGTCACGAAGCAACCGGAGAATGATCAGAAGACTAGCAGTTAGCCCGTGTAGCGTGGATGGTAAACCCAAACGCGGAATTAGCGCGAACAGGCAGGATAACCACGCGATTTATTATTAGAACTCTCTCACGTAGAGAGCAAGAGTTTACACAATTAAACCCGCGTTCTAACAACACACACTCAATCAAGAAGATAACCCAAGATGGTGAGTACTCACGAAATGGAAGCGATAGCATCTGAGACAGCATGGGTAGACTCAATGACTGAGCGATGTAATGCGCCATCTTGTCTCCTTTTATGCTTCCTGAATCGCGACCGTCTTACTTCCGGGTCCTCGTGCCGGCCGCGTTAGGAGTGCGCATGACAAGTGTACTCAGTAATGATGGCTAAATGTATGATTTATGCGGAATTATCAGTTAAAAGAGCATGTCAACCTAATTTTGGAATTGATACCTGATTTTGAAAGTGATAATAGGATCAAGATCAAAGCAAGGTCAAATGTTTAAAATGTTTTTTTTTTTAAGTATATTTTAAGAAGGACTAAAGTTATTGGTGGTGGAGACATCCCCAGCAATACCTTTGGCAACAAGGTCTAATTGTTGAAGTACAGTACAGAACAAAAGTTTGGACACACCTTCTCATTTAAAGAGTTTGAATTTGTATTATGGCAAGAAAAAAGCAGCTAAGTAAAGAAAAATGAGTGGCCATCATTACAGTACTTTAAGAAATGAAGGTCAGTCAGTCCGAAAAATTGGGAAAACTTTGAAAGTGTCCCCAAGTGCAGTCACAAAAACCATCAAGCGCTACAAAGAAACTTACTCACATGCGAACCGCCCCAGGAAAGGAAGACCAAGAGTCACCTCTGCTGCGGAGGATAAGTTCATCCGAGTCACCAGCCTCAGAAATCGCAGGTTAACAGCAGCTCAGATCAGAGAGCAGGTCAATGCCACACAGAGGTCTAGCAGCAGACACGTCTCTAGAACAACTGTTAAGAGGAGACTGTGTGAATCAGGCCTTCATGGTAGAATATCTGCTAGGAAACCACTGCTAAGGACAGGCAACAAGCAGAAGAGACTTGTTTGGGCTAAAGAACACAATAAAGAACACAATAAAGAAAACTCTTTGAATTTGAAGGTGTGTCCAAACTTTTGGTCTGGACTGTACATGTTTTTTTTCTAGTGCCTTTTTAAAATTGTTACTAATATTTAAAAGGTCTCATGAACTTTATTTGAGAAATTCTTGCTTAAAATTAAAATTTATATTAACATTATGTTAGACTGGAAATTTGATTCAATGCTCAAAGTCAATGCTTCGTTGTGTGGAGTAATGCAATATCTGTGTGTATTTCTGTGTGTGTGTGTGTGTGTGTGTGTCTGTGTGTCTGTGTGTCTCTGTGTCTCTGTGTGTAGAGCGGCCTGACGCCACTGCACCTGGTGGCCCAGGAGGGTCATGTGGGCATTGCAGACATGCTGGTGAAGCAGGGCGCCTCAGTCTATGCAGCCTCAAGGGTAAACATTTCTACAAACACACACACATCCACCAATGTACAACCACCAATCTACATTTCAACGTGTTTCCTTTATAAACCATCATACAGCAATGACAGTTTAGAAGAAAAACTCATGGGATGTGTCATGATGTTGATGAGGTATTAGCAGTATTAGTTCGAGTCCCAACACCTTTCTGGGAATATATTGCTGTTTGACTTGTATCGGGACAAGAACAAAAATACGGAAAAACCACGTTTTCATCCACTGGAAAAAAAAGTAACCGAAACCCATTGACCATTTTCCGCAGTATTAGTTTATTGGATTCAACTTTTGGCCAAGTGGATTCCCTCACCTTTTGATCAATGGTCTCAACATAGAAGCTCCATCTGAAGAACCGAGGACCTTCCTTTACATTAGTGGAGAGTCTGTGATGTGGACAATGATATTCGTGCTGTGTTACTCTCGTCTTGAGTTTTTTTGTTTTTACAGTCCCTCCCCATTTCACCTGCAGTCCTGCATATTCATGCAGTTATCAAGACAGCAAATCATGTGGCAGCATTGCAATCCAAAAAACTCATGCATATGCAGATAAAGAGCTTCAGTTAATGTTCACATTAGTGATCAGAATAAGGAAAACATGTGATGTGTGTGTAAATGATTATGGTATGGTTGTTGGTGTTTAATAGGCTGATTTGAGTATTTCATAAAATTTTTATCTAGGAATTTCACCAATACTAGTCTCTAGAGTTTTTTAGTGACAGTTCTTTGGGTGGAAACACCTTGTTCATACATGTCCATATGGGTTTGTGATGACAGAAATAATATCATAATTCAATCATTCTTTAATCTTATCAACTTCAGAAGGTCGGACGATGGTACAGTGATGTAGTGCTTAGCACTGTCACCATACACCTCCAGGGTCTGGGATCAATTCCCCCATTGAGGTCTGTGTGCATGCAGCTTGCATGTTCTCGCTGTTCTTGGTGGGTTTGGTCCGGTTTCCTCTAATTGGCGTTCCCAATTATATATAGCCTGTATAGAAGATAAGGCAGTATAGATGATAAGGTAGTAAGCGAGAAGGATCGTTTACAACAGTGGAAAACCACTCCAGATCCACTCTGGTTAGCCAAGGTTGAGAATCTGAAACTATCATACTTCGCGCAAACTGGACAGCTGAATATTAGAATAATCTCACCTGGTCTTTTTCAACAGGTTGTCCTCATGATAGACTCAGATTCTTATGGAAAGGAGTGGAACTTGGTGTTTTTTTCTGTTGTTTTTAAGTCCTTCACCTAAAGGTTTGGTGTGTTGTGCATGCTGAGATGCTTTTTTGTTTACCATGGCTGTAAAGAGTGTTTCTTAAATACGTTATTATAGGATTCCTGCCCTACTTTTCTTAGCATAATGCTGCTGCCTCAATAAATGCCTGAATGTCCAAGTGTACAGATAAAATGAACAGTGAGTGCATACGTTTATATTATCTTTATAAACCTTTCTTTTCCTCTGTCACAGATGGGTTACACACCCTTACATGTAGCATGTCACTATGGCAACATAAAGATGGTGAAGTTCCTTCTACAGCAGCAGGCACATGTTAACAGCAAGACCAGGGTAAGTCTCAACATCCAGTCACATGGTGTCACTGCAGCCCCTTAAAAAGACATAACTAAAGATAATTTTATGATCACTGGATTATCATAGATTTACATACATAGGCTAAACACATGTAAAACAGATTTAGAGCATATCGTCTAAGCCCTTTTCCCCATTACATAAAGTCATAACTTGAACACTTTGAAAGGCATAATATTGTAAATCAGTGATTTCCATTATATTACATTAGACCTTAAACCCCTCCAAATGGATTACATAGTTACTCAGAACCGTGTTAATACATTATACCTTAACTTAAATCCGTTCCATTATATCATGACATAGCTTATTTTTCTAGTAAACCATAACTCAAAAACTTTCCCAATGCTGTACATCATTACTCAAACTTTTTGTAGTACATTACGTGAAAACTTCCCAGTATGTTACTGTCATCAATCTTATTCACAAGGGGCCAATAAGGCTGAGGGCATTTACCCCAACAAACCCATAATGCCAATCCTCCCAATACATAAGTCATTATTCAACCCCATTCCAATACCCTGAGTCATAACTGCAACCCCTCACAGTAGATTAGATCGCACCCCAAATTCATTCCATTAGTTCACATCATTTAAATTTAAATTAAAACCCCACAATACATTCCATCATAAGTCTTATACTAATGCCCTACAGTATATTATAAGTCTCACCGCTTACAATACTCAAATCCTTTCTAAAACACTGCATCATTACTGAAACACCTTGCATCATCATAAACCAAATCATTATGATGAAACTCCTTCCCAATACATTAAGTTATAAATCAAATATATGTGCAATATATTTTAACATGCAATTCTCCCAATACATTATGTCCTAACTTAACCATTCCCAATATATTATGCCGACATTATAATATATTAAGTCAGATCCTGTCCAATGCACTATATTATACCTCATATCCCTTCCAATACATTAAGCATAATAATATGGTCATCCGTTTCTTTTAAATATGCTTTGAAACTACAAGGGGCGTTCAAGTCAAACTGATACGAGTGATGATATTTTTTGTGAACAAAGGTGTAAAAAAACTATTGACATTTTTAGAGGACATCAAGCACAGTATGATGATGATACTCTTAGCTGCGGTAAAACGTTTGAATGGCAGAAACATTTTAAATAGGACACATTCCTGTGGATCCTGGCCGAGGTGGGTTGGCGTTGCAAGTTGAACATCTGAACCTTTATAATCAACAGATGACCTGTCACCAGCTTGTGCACATGATGCCTCTGTCTGTGGGAACTGTTCGCACAATCATTCACAAACACCGATTGCACATTACAGGAACTTGGCTAGGAGTTGTTACCAAATCCCCCATACAATCAACTTGCTAAAAGTGATTTCCTCGTGTTTGGACTGTTAAAGATGTTACAGATAGTCCAGCTTCTCAGACATACTGTATAGCATAATTGCTCTGGCATACTGAAGAAACCTTCTACCTTCATGGTATTCAAAAACTAGTGAAATGCTGGGATAAGCACATTGGTTTAGCAGGGGATTATATAGAGTAATAAAGGTAATTTTTACTCCCATAGCTGTGTTCTTTTATTTTGCACAATCAAAAGCTCTGGTTTGACTTGGACCTTCCTACATTAGTCAAGGATGTATTAATTAATTATTAATTTTCAGCGAGTGCGTATGGTCAGGGTGGCCGTGAGTCCGAACCCAATTCAGCGAACACTATGCATGAGTGCAGGAATACACCCTGAATGGGACTCCATTCTGTTACAGGGCACCATGCAAGCACACATTCACGCACTAATTCACACCTATGGGCATGTTTTTGTAAGAAAGGTGAGGAACCCAGAGAAAACACCACCTGAGGCAGACACTTGACTGAGTAACCTGAGCTTAGGACATTAGTCTAAGATTAAAAATTTTAAATATTAATGAAATATAAAAACTGCACTCTGTTTAATACATTATTGCAAATATGATTCACAGTATAGTGTTATAGACATAGAAGCTATATAAAGTATTTAGACTTGAATGGTTTATGGAAAAAAGTAGTAAAAACCACAACATTCAAAATTCGAATATACTGTAAATGCTTTGAACTCAGATGATTATCAATTGACATTGTATGCATCATGTAGAGCAAAACTAAAAAAATAATAAATAAATAAATAAATAAGAAAGGCATTCAAGTAACTAGAAATTTTATACACCCTAGTATAATCATGAAAAAATATTTGATTGTACTTATATCTTGTATCTCCATGATGTATATAATTGAATATTCAAGAACCTTTTCTAACAGCTTCTGACACATGCTAAAAAAAGCTATGACAGATACAGTACAGACCAAAAGTTTGGACACACCTTCTCATTCAAAGAGTTTGAATTTGTATTATGGCAAGAAAAAAGCAGCTAAGGAAAGAAAAATGAGTGGCCATCATTACTTTAAGAAATGAAGGTCAGTCAGTCCGAAAAATTGGGAAAACTTTGAAAGTGTCCAAGTGCAGTCACAAAAACCATCAAGCGCTACAAAGAAACTGTCTCACATGCGGACCGCCCCAGGAAAGGAAGACCAAGAGTCGCCTCTGCTGCGGAGGATAAGTTCATCCAAGTCACCAGCCTCAGAAATCGCAGGTTAACAGCAGCTCAGATCAGAGAGCAGGTCAATGCCACACAGAGTTCTAGCAGCAGACACGTCTCTAGAACAACTGTTAAGAGGAGACTGTGTGAATCAGGCCTTCATGGTAGAATATCTGCTAAGGACAGGCAACAAGCAGAAGAGACTTGTTTGGGCTAAAGAACACAATAAAGAAAACTCTTTGAATGAGAAGGTGTGTCCAAACTTTTGGTCTGTACTGTATGTTTCATATCACAAATTAAGGTGGGCGATAACTTTTCAGCTAACATCAGCTTTCTTTTAGAAAGAGAATTAATCTCCACATTGGCTTGTAATTTAGCTGCCTATGTGCTAGTCATATGTTAGTTAAGACTAGCTCATGCAATGATAGTTTAAAATAAGGCATAATTGCAAATTATGTCATGTCTATAAAAAGTAATAAAAGTTTGGATGATATTGTGATTTAGTTTAGCTTGACTTTCTCAGTTATGGGTTACTTATATTATTGTAGCCTAACAGGAAAACACCATAAACAGCAAAAACAGCAAAGGGGCAGGTGCAGGGGCTGTTTTAGCCCCACCCTGTGCACATCCATGTTGTTCTTTATAATGTACTTAGACAATCAGAAGTTGTTTTAGAACATGTCTGGAAGCTGGACAGCTTTTGAAAGTCTTGGTTCTATTAATTTTGTTTCTCTCCTTGTTTCTCTGTCATTTAGGTGGGCTATACGCCACTCCATCAGGCGGCCCAGCAAGGTCATACAGACATCGTCACTCTTCTCCTGAAACACGGAGCCCTGCCCAATGAGATCACAGCAGTAGGGACTTTTGTTCATCATTTTCTTCAATTATTTTACATTTTTTTATCCAGAATTTAGCTACAATCTTATTGTCGTTATCTTACTATATGCTATATTTCAAATATTGTCAAATTTTGCAAATGTATACTGGATATTTTGTACTTCAGCCAATAAAGAGCTCCAGTGTTCAACTTTTTAAAAGGTGCTTGAATAGAAATGGTTCAAGCACCATTTTAAACTCCAATACACTAGGAGGGCTGTTTTGGGTAGACTGACTTTTTCATATTCTGAAATGCTATTCCATGATATTGTATTAGTTCAAGAGGCTTTAATCTAGGCAGTGGAGAGGGTTTGCATATTTAGAGATGCTCTGTGGTTTGATGCTGCTGTATAGGTTGTTATCAGAACTTGCCACAATGTTGTCTAATCAGTCTATGTGTGCTGGTCTGTGGCAGAACGGAACGTCACCCCTGGGCATTGCTAAGCGGCTAGGCTACATCTCTGTCATTGATGTACTCAAGCTGGTGACTGAGGAATCTGTATCTGTAGTGAGTGTTATGTATTTCACAAGTGACTTGCTGTGATGTTAAAAATATCCACATTTTCTTGTTAGTCCTCTTTTGTCACCCCATTTGTTTCTCTCTCTCTCTCTCTCTCTCTCTCTCTCTCTCTCTCTCTCTCTCTTTTCTCCTAGATAACCACTGATAAGCATCGCATGAGTTTCCCAGAGACGGTGGATGAGATCTTGGATGTCTCAGAGGATGAGGGTAGGTAAAGGTGCTTTACATGGGATTTGGCCAAACTGGGTAGTAAAGTGTTGGGAAACCCACTGAGCTATTAGAACTAGTCAAGCTACACGCTACTCTTGATTTATCCAAGGTTCAGAACAAAACAATGTTTTTGATACAATAGTTAGCTACACTACAAGATTTATTGCTCAGCTAATTTATTGCATAAAAAATATATACATGCTTAAACATATAGGGATTTTGGTATTACCTTTGTAAACCACTCTTCAGGGTACCGATAAATTGCTAAGAAATTATATCAATCAGTATAATACATTATTATACGAAAGCAAAGGTAATGAAACACAAACTACAAGAAGAATCCAAGCTGAAAATGTACTCAAGTGAAAATAATTAAATAAATAAATAAATAAATGAATGATGAAAACTTTTTAAGAGATGTTTTTCTAAACAAATTTATCTAAACCATTTATAAGTGGACATGCGTATTCAATTTCTGTATGGAATCAATACTAGACTAACCTGATATTAGTAAAGAAACCAGGCTACTTTACTTAAATATTACTAGGTAATATTAGCAAATTAGTAAAACATGTATTAACATGCTTTTTTTTTAATGGCTGTACTTTATCCGCTCTCAATCAAAGCGACAATACATTAATATTGAATGTCAATAATAAATATCTGAACTCATGTACAGTACAAGTCAAAAGTTTAGACACACCAGTCAAATTAAATTGATTTTCTACATTCTAGAACAATAATTGATTGAAAAACCATCAAGCACCACGATGAAACTGGCTCTCATGAAGCCTATTCCCTCTGCTGCAGAGGAGAAGTTCATTTACAGTCACGAGCCTCAAAAATGACCTATTTATAGCACCTCACATTAGAGACGTTATGAAGGCTTTACAGAGCATAAGTAGCAGACACATCTCAGCTGCATGGAAAGATCATGTAATTAGAAGGTGCGTCCAGATTTTGACTGGTAATGTACTGTATGTGGAAAACAGTGGTTAGCTGTTTATGCTACTCTCTAATGCTAATGCTACTCAGTTTGAAAAGATGTTGTGGCTTCACATTTCTTGTAATAAATATATGCTAGCTTCCACACTGCATAGTTGGTAGCAGTTGTGTGATATAGGAGATCTAGGTAGCTAACGGGGAGGGATAGGCAAGTTACCAATTTAAGAGTATAAAGGGGAAAAACTTTTAATTGGTTATGTGAAAAGGGAAAAGCAGTTTCAAACATCAGGACAAAAGAAAACCACAACACATGTAACATTATACATCTGCTTCTTGTGCATATCTGGGGTAGTCTGGAGACAGGTTTTTATTCAAGTAAAATTTAAGGCAGAAATGCTGGTTGATATGAGACCAAGATTAACTAAACTAAAAACCTGCTTGGTTGGAATGTAAACCTGCAGCTAGACCAGCCCTTTCTGGATCAGATTGATGACCCTGTCCCAAAGGGTCTCAAGCTTTATATCAAGGGTTTTAAGTCTTTTCCCTAAACGACTACTTTTCACTTGCTGGATAAAATAAAAAAAAAGTTTTATCTCCAAACAGTCTGGAATGAAAACCTGCATCAACATTGACACTTTGGTATTTTATATCAACAGTCTATACTCTTACTGTAGATGAAAAATGGCTAAACTGCAACCAGCAGCATTGTAATGAGGATTCTAAGTATAAAATACATTTAAGTGATTTAAATAAAGGCTTGCCAGTCATGGACAGGCTTTATTGAACTAAGCATGCATTTGTAGGGTGCCTGATTGGGGAAAGGGTGGAGCTGAGCAGCACCGTTCTGGCTTGAGGTAGCCAGATGGGTCTTAAAGGGGAAGTATTATGTAAAATAATCATAGTCATTTTTAGACATTCAGATGAGTCTCAGTGTGCACGCAAGCAAACAAAATAAAAAAAGCATAATTTTGTCCTTTTTTTGTATTTTATATTGCCTTTGGCTATACTGTAAAAGGGCTAATTAGGCTAATAGTTTTAAATGAAAGTTTTTTCCCCTATTCTGATCTCATATAAGAGGCTTGTTGCTTAGTTCTCCTGTTCTCCGGAAGGGTGGAGCAGTGGTTATTCAGAAAATTAAATAGCACATTTTGGAGTGATTACTAGCATAAGTACCTGTTGTTGATGGGACAAGAGTTTTTAGAAATAGTTAAAAGGTTAAAGCTAAAAATATGCTGATCAGCTTTAATGTAATCAGTGATATTAATATTTCAGGTTGAAGCCCACATTCATGTCTGCCTGTCTTTCTCTTCATACAATTTTTTTTTTAAGGTTGAGTATCTTAGACCTTGTTTACCGTTTCTTTTGTTATCAGCACTCCCTGTTCAGTAGTCGGGGGTGAATCACAGATGAGAAATCGAAATGGTAGATTGGATAAAGATTGGATAATACCAAAGTACTGCCAAAATGTGATTAAATCCTGTCCAGCCAGTTTTGTGTGACGCTATAATAAAATACAGACAAACAAAATACAGCTGGACAGATGAACAAAAGACTGGTTTTGAGGTCCTCCATTGTATGAAATGTAAAGATATCATTTATAATTCTCTTCAGTGACAATCCCTTTTGTGTATGTTTGTGCTAATGCTAACACTCTGAATAAGAAAACGTAAAGATAGACACGTGTAAATCATTAATACTTTTCAATGATGTAGTACCATAATATGTTGTGAACAAATTAGGGTGTGAATAGAAAGTTTTTTTTAACATCCTGACCATCTTGGCAGATGGGACCCGTATGATCACAACATGGGCACTGGACCATCTCTCATTTGCAGTCTAAGAAGACTATTATTAAAAATACACCCAGCAAATGCAGTGGAATTTTAAACTTAACCTACAGTATCAGGATATTCTATGCTAATGATCTACTCTGAACCATGCTGTTTCCATCTCTTCTCCAGGAGCTGCACAGCTAACATTAGGTAGGATTGTCTAACCGTCTCTGCCTTGATTGTCCAGTTGTCGGTGGTTCATGACGTCATGTGACTGCATCTCGAGCACTCTCATTCTGTCTGACGCTGACCTGTAGCTGCTCTATTTTGGGATCTATGGTTCAGTTTTAGAAACGTATGGGTTCCTCATTGCCATGTGGTCATGATTCGCTAATGCTTCGTCAGCACTAACACCTGTTTGTGGGACCATCATTCAAAATTTGCCTCTTATCTCACCTCTGCAGGACTGGTAGTTAATCAATTAACAAACGTTTAATGCTTAATTGACTAATGGTCTTTATTTGACTCAACAGAACGCTCCTAGGAATTGAACAGACAAAGTGGCTCTATTCCCATCGTTATGGACTTCCATGATTAAACCACTCTAGCGGGAACTAATCTCTCTTGAATGCAATATCCTGATTTTATCCATGTTTTTCATTGGTTCTTTGTGTGTATGACTTCATTGCTTGGATGTGTGCTTGTATCTGAAAGATGGCGAGTGGTGAATGCTGGAATAACAACTGAGTTCTCCTTAAATCACAGCTCTCACTTCTCTCCACCTTTCTCACTAGCCTTCTCATTTGTATGTCTTCTTCCTGGCCACTTTTCCTCCACACTGCTCTAGAGGACTAACGTCTGATGTTGTGCTAATATGTAGGTGATGAGCTGTTGGGAATGGATGGCGCTCGGTACCTGAAGCTGGATGACCTGAAGGATCAAGATGACGACTTTCTTTCACCAAAGAAATCCCTGCGGGAGTTTGAGAGTGGGATGGGCACAACGTAAGTTCTTTAGTCAAATTCAAAAGAGCATCTGATCTTTAATAACATCCAATAGTAGTTAAACAGTTAATCATCTTAATAATAGAAATAACAAAACGTCTCTAACATCTCTACTTCCCCCTAGACCCTACTCACCTGCTATTCCCAGAATTCCATGTGTATCTCCAGAAACTGTCATGCTTGACCAGGTACTAGTTTGTAATTTTTTTTTTATTTAACACTTACAGTCAGCTTTAAAATTCTGAAAATTGCTATATAAAGATGGGTAAAACTATTTAGTTTTCTTTAACCACACCCAAATGTGGGTTCTTGAGTTTACAGGAACTATGAAACAGGATGCTATGGCGCATTATTCCCAAGGCATACATACAGAAAACAGCCTAATCCCCATTGTTAAGTGATGTTAAGGTTGTATTGCTGTCCATGTTTGTGCGGGTTTCCTTTGTATTCTCTAGTTTCCTTCTACTATTCAAAAACATAAACGTAGAAAGATTTGGTCTACTAGATTGCTCCTAGGTCCTAGGATTGGTCTTACTAGATTTGTATGATGCTGAGTGGGGTGAATTCTCCAGCTTTGGTCCAGATGTTCTCAGGGTAGCTTCCAGATCTTCCACAAGTCAGGATAAGTGATAAATGAAAAAAATCATTTTACCATTTGCAATCAAAGTTGAGATTTCTTTAATATTTAAAGTGTCAGATTAGGCCTGACATAGCCACAAAAAATCCATCTCAGCCTTAGCAGTTGCTTGCTTGTTTGACTTAAAAAGTGGGATTGAACAGACTCTATGGTCTACAGACTGGATTGTTTAAATGATTCTGGTCTATTTGCATGCTTGTACTTGATGGTTTTATTGATGGGTGATGTCCTGTGTGTCTGCAGCACACTCCTATCCCTTTGCCTAAGGAGTATGATGAGGACTCTCTTATCCCCAGTAGTCCTGCCACTGAAACCTCAGACAATGTTAGCCCAGTAGCCAGCCCCATCCATACTGGGTCAGTTGCATACACCTTATTGGATCAGACACATAACAATGGCAGTGGTTTTATGCGGTTCAGCGGTATCAAATGTACACCAATTTGTTCACTGGTTGCTTGATTGCTGGTTGTTAGGTTTCTGGTGAGTTTTATGGTAGATGCAAGAGGTGGGTCCATGCGTGGCAGCAGACACAATGGCCTCCGGGTGATCATACCGCCTCGTACCTGTGCTGCCCCAACGCGGATCACCTGCCGTCTAGTGAAGCCACAGAAACTCACGACACCTCCTCCTCTGGTCGAGGGAGAAGGCCTTGCCTCACGCATCATCTCCCTGGGGCCCTCCAGCATGCAGTTCTTGGGGTGAGCTTTTATTTATAAAAATAATTTATTTCTTTACAATTATGAAAAATTGAAGCAAGAAAATTTATTAAAATTGCCACATACAATATATATGCAGATGCTTGGCACAATATATATAGGTGCATTGCTTAGGAATCTGCATTTCAGGCCAGTAATCGTGGAGATCCCTCATTTTGCTTCATTGGGAAGGGGAGATCGAGAGCTGGTGGTGCTCCGCAGTGAGAATGGTTCAGTATGGAAAGAGCACCGAAGCCGATATGGTGACGATGTTCTCGAGACTATACTGAATGGCATGGATGAAGGTACGACTTGTTCATTATTTATGCATCTTGTTCATCTATTTCCCTAAAATATTTTTAGTATGTTCAGCCAGAATAATCCATAAGGTTTGCATGTAGAACCCTACAAAAACATTGGATGACTTTTAAGAATTCTCTAGTAAAAAAAATTCCAGAGAAACATTGAATGTATTACATAATTTGTATCAGTGCAGTTCTTATCTCCAGACTTTCTAATTCAGATTTGGAGAGTCAGGAGGAGCTGGAGAAGAAAAGAATTCGCCGAATTATCTCCACAGACTTCCCACTTTACTTTGCTGTGGTGTCACGTGTACAGCAGGAGAGTGATTTGATTGGTCCAGAGGGTGGTCAGCTAATCAGTAAGCTGGTGCCCCAAGTTCAGGCCATATTCCCTGAGACAGCAGTCACCAAACGAGTGCGACTGGGCCTGCAGGTAAGATGAAAAGGTTTTTAGGACTGGTCTTATTTTAAAATAACGAAACTATTTAGGAGCAAAGATTCTGCATTTTGTCTAAGACTGTATACTGAACCTTGAGGGATTTTTTGGTTTGTTCCTCAGGCAAGCCCTTAGAAATGTTGGAGCTTAAAATGGTTTCCCCTTATATCACAACAGGAAGCTAAGGCACTATTAAAGAACCATTCACGAAACCATTGAGGAACAATCAAGAAAATGACCTAGAGCAGGACCTACTCAATCCCACCCTGCCTCTAACCCTTCATGCTTCATAAACTTTCACATGCAGCAAAATCCAAAAATTAGTGTTACGCTCTGTAGTTGCTATTTAGAGGAAATGTTTATAATGAAATTGAATGTGTTAGGTGATTCTGGCAATAATTTAATGGTTGGTGCTGTATTTTTGTCTTTTCTGTGAGAGTAGTTGTGTGCCACATGGATATCACAGGTGTCTCATTGATATTCCTAGTTTAGGTACAATGTTGTTTAATAAGAGAAAAAAAAAACAACAAACCCAACATAAAGGAGCATAAGGTTGCTTGGTTATTTCCTAAAAATAAAAGAGCGAGAGCTTTCTCTTCTCACTTACAATTTTTCAGAGATATTGCATGTCATAATGAAAACTTCAGAGTAGAAGTAATGGAGACAGCAAATGTTAAACTTAGAGTCACTGAATGCATTGTACAGTTGAGGAGCTACTGTATGAGACAAGGATACACACTGAAGCACTGCTGCAACACTCTGTTTAGGTTGAGATAAAGTAAAGGTTAAATCACATTGCCTGACATTGCAGGCAGTCGAACTGTATCTCTGTCTCCGCATTATTTCCATACAAACTTATTACTTCTAAACAAACTTAATAATTCACTCCAATCACACGGATATCACTCACTCACTCTATACTGCTTTATTCTCTATTCAGGGTCGTGGGGGGCCTGGAGCCTATCCCTGTAGGCTTAGGGCACAAGGCAGGGTACACCCTGCACAGGGTGCCAATCCATTACAGGGCACACACACACTCACACGCTCATTCACACACTAAGGTCAATTTGGGAACTCCAATTAGCCTAATTAGCACAGTCTTTGGACTGTGGGAAGAAACCGGAGTAACGCAGGAAACCCACCAAGCACAGGGAGAACATCCAAGCTCCATGCACACAGAGATGGGAATCGAACTTGGCCTGGAATTGAACCCAGACCCTGGAGGTGCGAGGCGACAGTGTTATCTCACGGGATAAAAATGTGTAAATAGTATCTGTATGATTATAAAGAAACTGTGATGTTTATCTGCCTCAAATGGCTCCAAAGTCTCAAAACTCAACTTGAGTGAGTGCGTGGGTTAAGGGGCTGCGAGCACGTGGGTGCGTGCGGATTCTAACGTGGGCACGTGAAGTTTCAAACAAACGTGATTTTTGACTAATTAGCGCTCGTGGTGTTTTGAGACTTGCGTAAGTGTGTATAATGAGTGGGTTTAAAGCTAATTTGCTCACAGTGTTTGGAGAAAAAGGCAGATTGAGGGCTTTTAACACATGTGATTTTGATAATGTTACACCATAAAAATGCATTTCTGTTCTGCGACTTGGAAGATTCTGCACTTGGTACAAAATTGTTTATATATCTGAAGCTAATTGGCTGATTATCGGTCAATTATTATTTTTTTATTAAAAATGTAAAAAATAATAGCTTCATTTCTATTATAAATACATTTTTTTTAAATTGGTGAATTTTTCAATATGTGAATCGCCACACAAATGAATCGTGATTCATAACTGAATCGATTTTTTCCCTATGTCTAGACAACATCTCTAGACAAGATCTCATATGGCTATAAACATTACTATGCTCTCATTTAGGTTGGATTTTTGTATTAAAAAGCTGGAATTTTGCACCCTTTCAGTTGGGTGTAGTGCAAGTTCCTGTGATTTACTGCTTTGCATCAACCACAATGTGTTTTTTCCAGTCAACATTTGAGCTGAAAAGTCTAGATGGGCTTTTAATTTGCTTTGTTCAGTTTCATGATGTAATATGTTTGCATATTTTTTTTCTCTGTTGTTTCTTCCTTTAATCAGTGTAACTGCAAATGAAATGACACAGAGGAAGAACTTCAGAATAAATGTGTAATATTTGTAAATATACTGAAGGAGTAGGAGTTTACCACAGTATCTATGCTTTCGTGTATTGAATATTACATTTCTCAGTTTGAGTATTTACTTGCTTATTTATACTCAATAGATTCAAAGTTATGTTTTCTCTTTTCTCATGTGCACCAAGGTGCTTCTCATATGATCTTTCTCATTTCTCATCTTTTCATTTCTCTTCTCTCCTCTCCTTTCCTCACCTCTCCAGGCTCAGCCCATCCCAGACGAGTTGCTGACTCGGCACTTAGGGAACCAGGCCACATTCAGCCCTGTGGTGACGGTGGAGCCGCGCAGGCGTAAGTTCCACCGGCCCATCGGCCTGCGCATCCCCCTGCCCCCCTCCTGGAGGGAGAGTCCACGCGATGCTGGTGAAGGGGACACTACCAGCCTGCGCCTCCTCTGCAGCGTCATTGGTACAGTCTGGCTTCTGACATATGTTCCCATGTTATGGTTTGTGCTAAAAGGATTTGTGCATGTATGAAAGGGAGATTAGCTCGTATTCCTGTGTACATCAGCCTTAGCCGGCTTTGATCTGCTCACCCTGCCGATGCTTTGGATGAGGCTGGAACAGATTTAATATCCAGTCTGAAAAAAGATGCAGGGATAAAGATAGCATGAGCACAATGATTCCAGATGGTGCTGCTTGTGAAATGAAGGACACAAATGCACATATTTT
>JAAGKR010007459.1:22244-34744 GCA_011419295.1 Clarias macrocephalus | reverse complement strand
AAATTATAACTCATTAAATTAATACGTTAATTTATTAATTAATATTAATTAATAAATTAAATTAATATAATTTAATACTCATTAAATTATAACTCAATAAATTATACGCTCATTAAAGGTAAACTGACTGTTTAATAAACTCAGCGTGTCTTTCCACGATGTCTTCTCGCTGCTCCTCGTCAGAAATTTCAACAGAACAGTAAAATGATGATGATGATGATGATGATGATTCACGATCATATCTCTCGTCCAGTGTAAGCTTGTATTTCTCCTCTCCCTGGCGGCGCTCGCTCACTTCCAGCGGTTGATCCTGAGGAGCTGCACGTAGGCGAGCGTCATACACGCCGCCGTGATGCCCAACAGCGCCGCGTGATTCTGCCAGAACCCCCAGGCGCTGTAGTCGAGTCTCTGAGACTTCAGGTACATCTCTCCTGTTAGACTTCAGAAAAACGAAGAACGCAGGAGACTCAGTTACAATCCATCACCGTGTTTATTTCGACCGCTGCATCGCTAATGCTTTAAGAGATTTAAGGTCGAGGAATAATCTGAATGGATGATCAATAACACCCCGAACTATCTGGGTGGGTGGGTGGGTGGGGCTCACGTTCCTATTATTTATTCCTATTAATGAAATGTTCCCACTGTGGGAGGAATAAGGGTGTATCTTATCTTAACCAGTCAGAGGTGTCTGTGTGCTTGTGTATGTGGAAGCGGGCGGATGGCGCCTCACTGTGAGAGCAGAGTGGTGCAGCAGGTCAGTGTAGTGTTGTGTTTCAGGCACAACTTGTTGGTGCAGAAAGCAAAATGGATTAAAAAAAGGGAGTAAGTCATTTTTATTCCCCTCTCTAATACCTGCATCATGCGCCAAAAAAAACTAGCACGTCCCGGCCCATGTGATTTAGGATTCCTAGGAATGTTGTATTAATAAGAGGACATACCTGGACATGTTATTGTAAAACACCTGTCCGGTCATTTCGTTGATGGTTACGGCCTGGAATCACAAAACACACTCACAATACGGCATAATACTGTTCAGAACAAACTGATAGAACTGTGTGGATTAAAGCAATGATGATAATAATAAAACGTGCTGGAGGTGCGCTTAGCATTAGCACACCCTGAAGTGTTTTATTCCTCTTCCACCACAGCACTTAAGAGCTTAATGTTACAGCTCTTAGCCTGGAGACTCCTTCCAAAAAAAAACAATGAGAATCTTAAATTCCACCAAGATTTATGATTCATATTTAAACTTTGGTAAACATTTGCAGTTTAGACGCTTCTTTACTGCACTTAAGTCCATATTTCACATATCTGTACTTCACTTGAGTAGTTTTACTCGTGGCTAAGAGTGTTTTGTTGACTTCATTTTTACTCCACTACATTCTCCAGCAAATATCTGTACTTTCTACTTCACTACATTATTACACGGCATTGCGCTACATATCCACATCGGTGTTTAGTATTTGAAGCAGGAATGTCGCCACCTGCTGACAATTAGGCAGAATGCGTCTTAATTTGAAATTTGAAATCAGAAGTGGAGATCGTTGCAGGCAGCAATGAAAACGGAACATCGGAGAGAGCGAGAGAGAAGATACAAGCTTAATACGTTTGATAATTAAGTACATTTGAAGTGTTTTTTTACTCAAGTACAAATGTAAGACTACTCATTTTACCCTGGGGTTTCTCATCACTTTCCCTTAATTACAGGATTTGTGTACGAAAGCATCTGACGAATGATCTGATCTGATCTCATCCCTCTTTACTCCTTACGTTCAGTCCGTATCTGAAGATGCTGATCCACTGGAGCCAGGACAGCCAGCTCAGCATGGAGTTCAGATTCACCAGGAAGCCGCCGAATACCTGGCATGGGGGTGGGGCTTAGTGTTATAATAAATATTACGTAATACAATATATTAGAACATAAAAGCTAAAGCTGTGTGCAAATAAAACCACCATCATGAAGACGAAGGGCATAGCGATGAGAACGTTGGCCATGGCGAAGGAGCTCACGCTGGCGCTGACCAGGAAAGCCAGACTCACAGACGCCAGACTGACCAGAGACAGGGTGAGGGAGAAACACAGGAACGCCAGGAACGCTGGCTTCATCCCTCAACACACACACACACACACACACATACATATACACACACACTAATATTCCATAAAATACAGAAATAAATGGTCTGAGAGTGAACGATTAGGCGTCTTTAACTCACCCATCATGTAGTACGCGATGGAGGAGAACACTAAGATGGGGACGATACGGTTCGGGATTAAATCCACAAACACTTTAGACAGGAAGTACACGGAGGTTCGGTAATAACCGCTCGAGTTCTCATGCCTGTGGAAACCCCACAAAGACACACACATACACAACACGTCCATGGAACTAATTTAACAAAATACACAAACACACACTCACACGAACAGCGCTCGCTCGTTAATGAAGAGCTCCACCGCCGACAGGTTCCCAAACACCATGTTGATGATCAGGAAGAAGAACGCTCCGGTCCTAAAAACACACACACACACACACACACACACACACACACACACACACACACGGTTATACTACACTGCTGAATGCTCTTACATCATTCCTGATGCCTGTGTGTCCATCATCATCATTGTACGTAACAACGCATTTACACATACGAGCTGACACGTGTAAGGAATAAACACTCTTGGTGGTGTGCGATTATCAGAAACTAATCACCGACAGGACTCTGTGATGTGACGCGGTGTGAAGCCCGGAGCTGTTTTATTCCTCTAACTGCACTCCACAGTCGAGTCGCCAAACTATTAGAGTGTTACAATGTATTTATAAAAGAACAACATAAGATACTTTGTATCCAATTACGGTATAGTTACATTTAAAAGTCTCCCGACGAATCAGAATCGAGAGCTGAAAACTTGTACAGTGCCTTCTGTATTAGTGTTACTCAATAGGAAGATAATTCTATCCATCCACAGTCATGTGAAAAAATTAGGACACCCCATTAAATGTCCATTTCTTAATTAGGAAATAAAACATTGATTTCTGATCTTGTATTCATTTGTATTCTTTTATCCCAAAAAATTAGGACACCCACTTATTTATTCATACATGAAATAGTTCAAGTTACCTACCAGAGTATCACATCAGGTGCAAGCACGTGTGCCATCTCCGCCTGGGTGCACCAAAAGCACAGTGCAAACGAATACATGCCATAGCAATACCATTATGACATACAGGCATTTTAGAATCAGGGAATTTTAAGTTAAGACTTCCAAAAAGCCCCAGATGCTGGAAAAAAGTAACACACTATGATGCCACTCAATGTGATGTCACTCAGGAAGTTATTAATCACTTTTTTTGTCATAAGTTTAAGGCATCATCACAGCTGACTCATTTGAGATATCAAAAATCCCTCTGCAATTTTGCGTCCTCAATGTCTTTAGATCACATCGGCCCGGTTTGGTGGTGATCGTATAAAGCCCCTAGGAGGAGTATATCAAAATCCATCGGGTGCGATTTGCAAACGACACAAAATAACTGACTTGCTGTTGAGTTGAGCCCAGAACATGCAGCGTGAAAGTTGTTCAGCACGATGAGCTGTAAATGTGTACAGAGTTTCGTGTGCATACGTGCAAGCAAAAATCTGGGCCCCGTGCCACACCCTGTGCCCAGACTCTCAGGCATCCTAATGGCAGCAGATTCCAACCCGTCCGCCAATTTTCAAAAGTTTTTGAGCATGTTAAGACCCCAAAAATTCCAAAATGGTGGAAAAAAATCCTTAGAAGAACAAAAGGCCGTTAACGATGTAGGGCCGTTGTCACAGTGACAAGATCAGAAACCAATATGTTGACATTTCGTAATAAAGAAATTTATATTTAATGGGGTGTTCTTATATTTTCACATGAAGGATGGACAGGAAGCTGGGCGTGTACCTGTTCTGCAGAGCTTCAGGTAGCGTGTGAGGCATCTGGAAGTAAATGAGTCCCACCATCACTCCGAACAGGATGTTCAGAGCCAACTGTGCATATGAGGTCTGCGGATTCCTCAACAGGTTCAGCGCCGTCCTCTGAGACACAATGTTTAACTGATAACACACACACACACACACACACACACACACACACACACACACACACACACACACACACAGGAGAATTCTTTTATGGATTCATGACCTCAGACACACCCCGGGTGTTTTGATAACTCCGGTTCAACATGTGGTCATTTCAGATAGAGGAAAGGATTAGTTAATGATTCACAATGATTCTCCTGTTACAAAACACACACACACACACACACACACACACACACACACACACACACACACACCTGATAGAAGAACGGTGTTACATAAGCCGGTGATGATGGTGTCGCTCCTGTGATTACACAATCAGACAGGACTGTGATTTGCTTCAGCTCCTCTGTGAGCTCAGCACATTCCCGAGAGTCTCTATAAACCTCTGCCAGGGATTTATCTATAAGAAAACACACACACACACACACACACACACACACACACACACACACACACACACACAACAGAGCAGAAGGTCCAGAAGTGATCTGTAACCTCTTTCACAGCACTTGTGTATAATAAAGGACTGAAACATTCCTACAGAGTCTGTACCGCACAGACAGAGACACAGACAGAGACACAGACAGAGACACAGACAGAGACACAGCCGAGTCTTATTCTTCTGCTTAGATTAGTTATATTCCTTATTCCTTCTGCAGTTACTTCTGTTGTAATTTACAAAGAAATAAATGATACGCTGTGTGCTGTAGAAGAGCGGTTCTGCACATCACTATATAATCTCTCTCAACTAGTTTAGCTAGTTAACTCAACTAGTTAACCTTCCAGACACTCGTCTAGACATCGTTTCCTCTTCTCATTATCTTTATAAATAAAAGGAAGGTTTTGTCTGTACATTTGGTCAGATCTCACTCGTTCATTGATGTCTTTATGTTTCATACACTGGAGGACCAGAAACCAGACCAGAAAAAATCTGTCTGCCCGTCTGTCTGTCTCAGCATCACGCAAAACTGAATCTCCTGCAGTCCTCAGATCTCTGCCTGAAGTTTAATCAGCACCATCAGTGAATCTACATGTGGAGTAAAAGTGATGTTGTGAACAGTTATGTGTGGGATTTAATAATCTACTTTAAAATAATCTACTAATGCGCTACTGTCTCAATGTAAACAAACACCTGCACCAATAGATATTAATTAGAAAAGATAAAGTGAATATTTTTACTGGGATTAGTTCATATTTTCACTCTGGCTGAAATAACAGCGCTGAAGTGGTAGAAGTGAATTTTAACACGCCGGAGTCGTTTTAAGACAAAACTTCATCTTTATCTGATCGACTTTTTCCATTTCTCATCTGTGATTCTCTCCGATTACCGAACAGCGAGTGTATTTGTCTGAGCACCAAAGAAGTACAACTTAGTGTAAACAAGGCGTCAGATACTCGACCTTACAGAATGTGATTTCTGTGTGTTAATAAGTGAGACAGAGAGACACACAGACATGTACGTGGACTTTAACCTCAAATAATAATAATAATAATTACTATTATTATTATTATTATTATTATTATTATATCACTCATTACATTAAAGATGAGCAGATTATTATTAGATTGAACATTTTAACTCTTTCTACAAACCCATCAGTGACGTGTACTAACACTATAACTAGTTTCACAACCAGCGATTTCACCTCATCCAGTGCTGATTAAGACCTGGTGTAATTATAATACAAACGTTTCATTATTACACAAATTGATTTTCACATGTAAATGTAATTAGCAGCCTGTGTAGCTTTAAGATTTAACTGAAATTCATGATTAAGTAAATATGACAAATATGAAAAACAATATTCGAATTTTACGTTTATGAATGAATAAAACTGAGCAGGCGTCCAGTTTGTGCTCAGTATGTTATACATTTTAGTTATAAAAATATTTAATTAGTGAATTAACTAGATTTAATTCAGAAATGTCTGGTGAATGAAGGCGTCAAAACAGATGATTGACATGTACAGGAGACCTCAGTCACAGTCCGGTGATGAGACTCTCAGTGGCAGTGAACCATTTTACAATATTTTTATACTTCATTTTTTGTATTACAGTTTTACACATGAATGAACGAAAGTTTTTTTGCTGCTTTAGATCTAATATTTGACCTGTTGGAACTGAAGGAGACGCTTCTCCATTCGTGACGTCCAGGAAGAAATCTGCAGGATTGTTGAAAGCCTCGCACTCATAGCCTGTTTAACGAAAACAAACAAACAAACAAACAAATAAATAAATATTACTTTGCATTAATTAAAGACGACAGTGTGTTGACTCTCACCCAAGTCATTAAAGTACTGAATGGCGCGGTTAGCAGCCGCGGCGTAGACGCACTGTCCTTTGTGGAGCAGGGTCAGGTGGTCGAACAGTCTGAAGATGGAGTAGCGCGGCTGGTGGATGGAGAAGATAATCGTCTTGCCGCTACGGGACAGTCTGGGGAAATAATGAGACACGCTCGTTTGTCTTCCAGTTCAGGTTGTAGACGTTCATGGCTGCCTGATGTTGTGGTACCTGTGCAGCAGAGCCATGATGCTGTTGGCCGTGTTGGAGTCGAGTCCGGTCGTCGGCTCGTCCAGGAAAAGGAGCGACGGAGAAGTGACGAGCTCCATCCCTATGCTACAGCGCTTCCTCTCTCCACCAGACACGCCCCTCAGAAACTCGGTGCCGATCTAATAACCAGAGGAACAACGTGCACCCGATGCTAAAAATACAGAGACACCGTAAACTCGAATCATGAAGAAGTCCAGGAGGGGATTTTACACCTTGGTGTCCGCGCAGTCCTCCAGGCCCAGCTCGCGGATAACGCTCGCCACTTTCCTTTGTTTGTCGGCGGTGGAGTGCTGATGGCGCGACAAGCGCAGGTGCGCGGAGAACATGAGGTTCTCTTGGACGGACAGCGTTCCCATCAGAATGTCGTCCTTACATCAGACATCAGGAGATTTCATTATCAGCATTCCTCTCTTTGGTTATCAGTTTCCTTCTTTACCCATAATCCTCTTGCTTCATCATGCAGCGGCGCTTTAGTGTGAGATCTGAACACAATTCTTTAACTCAACGCTAATACCAGTATAAAAGCGTCATCCTGCGTGTTATCTTCTACACCGCTAAGTCTACAGCCGCAGTGCATTCTGGGACTTTAATTCAGCGGTCCTGTTAACATCGGCCGCTACTTCTATACTTTATTTCCTACTATCGTTAATATAATACTGAGAACGTTTGCAAAATGTAAACCTAACCCTAATCTGACTTTTATAATTTTTTTTTTATTAAATGTAACTATAAACAAACTATCTGTAAGAACATTCCACACTTTAACTTCTACCTTCCAACGTCTTCTTCATTTGTTTGTTTGTTCTTTATAAAGCAGGTTTCTAAAATCTCATGAGGGACGCATCGCCCCCGTAATCTCACACTTCCAGCAATCATCATTTAAATGTATAAGTATTAATAAGACCTCGCTCACCTGAACAACGTAGGCTGAGATGAGACGCAGGTCAGAAGTGACGAGCTTGTTATCGACCAAGACCCGACCCGACCGTAAACCACGAGGATCCTTTCTTCCAGCGATCACATCCAAAAGTCTGCGCACACACACACACACACACACACACACACACACACACAGATGTATATTTAACCCTTATGTTGCGTTTTTTGTTAAAAGAAGTTTTACTAAACATACAGTAAAATGAATGAATAATATCAGTTCTACATGTTTGGCTTAATCGCTGTATTATAAATGACACTGTTATGAATATGTATTTCCACATTCTGTATTATTAGAAGTAAAAGTATGATATGGTTAATAAAACACAGTGGACCAAGTCCAGCAGACAGAGACTTTAAGCAGCGTGGACTCAACAGAAAATCGTAGAAAAAGACTTGAAATAGTTTGGGTTTAGAATACTTTATGTTCAATAAATCTAGAATATATATGAGAGTTTCACTTTTTAATTAAATAACAAAAAGAAATCTATAATATTATATATATTTTTCAGCTGCTCTGTATTTGCAAAGTTGTGATTGCATAATTAGCCCAAAGGTTTTCTAGTTTGCTGAGATGCTATATATGTGTGTGTGTGTGTGTGTGTGTGTGTGTGTGTGTGTGTGTTGGCATTGTGTAACTCACTCTTAATGCTGTGAAGCACGGTGGTGGTAGCATCATGTTCAGCGTATCCTCTTTACCTGGTTATTGGTTTTTAATGACTGACTTTTCTTTGTCTTTTCCATATTTGTTCCTTTTTTAAATGTTAAAAAAAGTTTACATTTTTAAATGGCTTTATATAAATTTTGAGATATTGTTTTATCTGTATAACCCTGATATGCACCCAGAGCCTTATTCTGATTGCGCCTTGGGCTTCATGATGCTGTTTGTTATAAACTTTGCATATTCATACTCAGATCACATGACCCATCCCATTGACTTGGATTATTTTGTTTAGATTTATAAAATTCAATTGGTTTTATTTTCTGGGTTTAGGGCTACAAATGAGGAAGGAACAGTTCAGAGGGGGGTGAATATTTATGCACAGTTCTGTAAATTTTACATTACAGAGAGTAGGACTTTACAGAAAGTGACATTTTGGCAAATAAAAGTGCCTAAGAAGGAAAACTAAAAAAAGTGTTTCTGTCAATATTGTTTATATGGAGTACAATAGATATTATCACACAATACTATAATATATTTAAGAATGAATTTACAGTGTTATCAACATTTGCTTTGAAATCTTTATCATAAATGGAGTTTGAGAAGATTGTGAAGCTTACGAGGTTTTGCCGCTTCCTGTTGCACCCATGATGGCGTTCAGTCCTGTTCTCATGATGCCACTAAAATAACAAATTATAATAAAATGAATGTATTAGTTATACAGGACTGTAAGGACATACATTTTTGACTTTCAGCCAAAACACCTCAGTGAAACGTGAATTTTCAGATAAGATCATATCTTAATACTTAACACTTCTCTTGATCCATGCTTCCTTTTTTGTAAATATCCATATACATTTATATTTTCATCAGATAAAGAGAAACACATTTGCTAAAAACAATTTCAGGCCCTTTTATGTTTTACTATGTTTTTGAATTCAAATCTTTCAACGGTCTTAACTGTCATTCAGATGAAACTCGGCTGATTTAGATTTCACATGAAAAGACATGAAGCTGAAAAAGTGTTTTATTCTAAAATGCAAAAGGTTAAATATAATGAAACGTGAATTTGACATGGTTACGGACACTACAGATTTTTTGCTTTTTACGCTTTTTGCCAAAAACTGGAATGCTTTAATTTAGCAACAGTTTTTAAAGATCATATGTTTCTAGAAGCTTCCACCAATTTCAGTATCAATACTCATAAAGAAATATGAATAACTTGCATTTTTAATGATTATTGTTTGAAGTGAGGCAGGATAAAGAATAATGAAAAATGGTCATTTTTGGTGCACATATAAAATCATCTCTCAAAAAACAGCTGAAGTTGGCAACTTTTTAGGGACGAGAGATCAGTCACGTCCATGTTGCATGAACTTGAAAATTTCAGAAGTAGCTTCTCTGGCGAACACATTTCCTGTATTATATGTATAACATAAAAAAACAACAACAAATAAATAAAATCAGCAAAATCAGCACCAATACCGTGTTTTGTTCATTTGACTTTCCTGGATTTAGGTGGAGGCACTGGTTTTGAGAGACTGGTCTGAGAGACCAGCAGTTCCACGTACTTGTATGTTTGCAAAGCATTTCACATCACATGTAAGCTGAACACCTGTTTACAGTAAACACTGTACAGTAAATAAGTAAAAATAAACACAACTCAATCATCTCCACAAAACACATCGAAAATATAAAATGGAATTTAACACCAGTGTCACTGGTGGGTCACTAATGAGTGTGTGTGTGTGTGTGTGTGTGTGTGTGTGTGTGTGTTGTGTTTACACCTAATTGTTTTTCTCTTTGCTTTGGTGTAACATAAAGAGAATATTTGTGACCATAAAATACATTTGAGTTGTGAATATTCTAAGATTCCTGCTTCCATAAGCTTTATTCTAATAACACCTCACGTTCCTGGATAAGTATGAATACGTTTATGCATTACATTAAGTACACTAAATTTACATACCCATATACAGTAAATTATGATTATTAGATTTTTATTTATTATTTGAGGCCACGGCAAAATAAAAAGTCATACACCCTAAAATTTCATATTGTATATAAATATTCATACAGCTGTGGTGTCGTTTCGATAAGCTTGAGCAATGTCGCAATGTCACAACATTTATTTCCATCCAGAGTCGCATTAACTTCTCTTGTACAGATGATGTGAGAGTCAGAGCGCTGAGTAAAGCCTCCTCACTGAGGTTAAGGTCTGGACTCTCCATGTCTGTCTCCATGATGCCTCTTCACTATTTGAACCTGATGAATGCTGGCATCGTCATCTTGGAATATGTAGAACTCCACAGATGTGATGTGCTGCTGATTTAGTACATTCAGGTGGTCATGTGACTTCATTTTATCTCCACATAACGTTGCTGAGTCTCGACCTGAGCGACTGAAGCGACCCCAGATCATAACACTGTCTCCAGAGGCTTGTACAGTGGACACTATGCATGATGGGAGCATCGCTTCATGCGCTTCCTTTCTCACCCTGACATGCCCATCACTCTGGAACAGACTCAGTCTGGACTCATCAGGTCACATGACCTTTCTCCATCGCTCCAAAGTCCAGTGTTTATGATCCCTAGCAAACTGAAGACTTTTTTTCTGATGAGTCTCACTAACGAGTGGTTTTCTTATGGACACACAGCTGTTTAGTCCCAGTCCCTCGATCCACTGTCTCAGTACATCACAGTTTATTGCATTGTGTCATGTTGTTGTGTTGCTGCTCCTGTTTGCACATTTGCATTTTATGTTGTTATGTTATATTAATGCTCTGGGTTATTGATCAGAAGGTCAGCGGTTCGAGCTCCGCTAGGTTGCTATCACGGCCCTTAACCCCATCTGCTCCAGGGGTGCTTTACAAATGACTGCGATATACGAAGAATAAAGAATTTCACTGTGCAATAATGTACAGTATATGTGACAAATAAAGTCTGAACTGAGCATATGGGTTTAATAATATGTTTTACTGTTATTAAGCTGATTTTATTATTTGTTTCAGTAATCTCTCCTTAGTTGTTTTCTTTGCTTGATGCAAGACAATAATCTGACTCTTCTGAAACAGAGGAACATCTTTGCCACGCCCACACAGGATGTGTCTTCTGACTTGTGTGTGTAAGAAATGAAAAGTTCCTCACTGCATCAGTTAGAGTTAAATAATGTGCTGCATTAATCACTGCAGGACTTATCCAGGTGGTGAGTTTGTGTAGCGTGTGTGTACACATAGTCGGATCCGGTTCACTGTTTTATCGTTTTACTACTTGATTATTTTAATGCACTGAAGGTCGATTTATTATTGTGTTTATTGTTTCCTTGTTTTGTTTATTGTTTGGATTTATTTTATTTACGTTTTTCCATCAGTCTGTTCACGGTGTCCGCTGCTGCTTTGGTGTCGACTGTGTTGTGTTTAAATGTGCTTTATGAGTAGATATGACTATGGCTATAAACTGGAAATGGAAATGAGTGTCGTGGCGATTTCTCTCCCTGGAGTTCATCAGACTCCACTACAAGCCGTGTGGAGCGTTCTGGGAAGCTTTTCTATCTAACGTGAGTGAGAAACTAGAGAACTGTTCTCCTGGTAACAGCTGCTGCATAAAATCTTTCATAAAGGCGTTTGAATCTACGACAGACCTGGGACGTCCCCTCAGCACTCGGGACTTTATTATAGAGCCTGGGAGATTTCACTTACTATAATGAAGATGGAGATCACTTTCAGAGGTGGAAAGAGGACTAAAATTTTGGTAATTTTACTGAAGTACAAGTAAAGTTACCATTATAAAAATCTACTCAAGTAAAAGTAAAAAGTAGCTCATAAAAAATTTACTCAGAGTAAAAGTTACAGAGTTACGTTTATTTTAATTTTTTTTTTTTTTTATTAACAGCGGGGGGATGAGACATTCTAGCGTAGTTAAAAAAATGAGCAGATATAAATCTCAAACTAGTTGTTTTTAACTGAAGGAACACCTGCATAATAAAGCTGTTGTCTTTCTTGTGCTTGAAAATCAAAGTGGTCACTTAAATATGGCGTCACGTCCCAGTCTAGTGTCGGCCGTGTATGGAAATGGTGGTATATGGCAGAAAGAACTAGATCCAGTCATTAACTGATGAAATAATGAGGTTTGTATTGATTCTCACACACACACACACACACACACACACACACACACACACACACACACACACACACACACACACACACACACACACACACACACACACACGTCATACATGTTGCATATTTCAATAGAGTTCCTTTAGCAGCTACCTCATCA
>JAAGKR010007459.1:4829-21616 GCA_011419295.1 Clarias macrocephalus | reverse complement strand
GGCGTCACGTCCCAGTCTAGTGTCGGCCGTGTATGGAAATGGTGGTATATGGCAGAAAGAACTAGATCCAGTCATTAACTGATGAAATAATGAGGTTTGTATTGATTCTCACACACACACACACACACACACACACACACACACACACACACACACATACACACACATACACACACATACACACACATACACACACATACACACACATACATACACACACACACACATATACATACACACACACACACATATACATACACACACACACAACAGAAGGATGATCAGATTCACGGTGGACCCAGGCCAAAATAATAATGATTTATATTTATAAAAATTGTATTTATATTTAGTAGCTAGATTACCTGAAACACACACACACAGGTCCCTTCCCCGAGTCCCTAAACCAAACCAGTGAATAAATTCCCTCTTCCCAAAATAAAAGGCAGCCGCGCCCCTACTACTGCTGAGTGCACAAACATACAGTGAGATTATCTACAAATATATACAAAGAGCCACCAAACCAAAGGGGCAAAGCAATAATCAAAGTCACTGGAGGCAAAAAGTCAAAACCAGAAAACAACCAAATATCAAAACTCCAGAATCACAACCTCGTTCCTCTTTCCCGCGTCTCTCTCCGGTTTATATCCGGTGGCGCTGGTTGATGACGTCACTCTGAGGGCGGAAGTGGCCGTGTGGAAGGTCGGGTAGATGCCGATGTGGGGAAACAGTCAGAAAACCTGGAGTGGAGTCTGGAGCGGCGCGCGACCGGGACACGATACGCACACACGAGCGCAACCAAGTGTTTATACAAAGCAGAATATTTTTTATTATTTTTATATATTTTGATTAATTTGTTTTACTCAGTAGCGAATATGATTTAAAATGTAGCGAAGTACAAAACTTTAAACAAAACATACTTAAATAAAAGTAAAATTACAGATTTTAAAAACTACTTTAAAAAGTAGAAGTACACAAAAAGAAACTACTGAGTTACAGTAACGCGAGTAAACGTCATCCGTTACTTCCCTCCTCTGATCACTTTAATGACAAAAAGAAAACGCAGTGAAGGTTCATGCTAATAGTGCGTTACAATGTTTGAACATGTGAATCCTCAGCACACAGACACTGGGAGGGTAAAAGTGTTTGTGATTTTCAGAACAGTTGATACAGAAATATGGACATACAGGGTTTACTGAAGCACCCAGTAAGACTGTTAAAAGTTGTTCTGATGAAAGACAAATAAACAAACAAATAAATAAATAGGTCACCCTGTACGCTTCGAGTTCTGTACGCTTCACTGACCTGAGGTTTTTCAGGATCTCTCTCTCGGCCGCTCTCCTGCCGCACGGCCCTCGGCTCTCTCTCACAGCGTACGAGATGTTCTGGAAGGTCAGAGTCGGACCCGCTACGTTCACACTTACTTTATCCCCATCACGCTCTCGCAGAGGAAACGGATCCATGACACGGGAACAAAAAAACAAAACAAAAACAAAACGTGTAGAGGAGACGTAGAGAGAAAGAAGAAAGTCAGACGGTTTCATCCGAGTGAGCGAATTACAGCTCAGACAGTCCAATGAACTAGTCAAAGTCCTTCTAAGGCGAGAGGTGTGTGTAGGTGTGTGTGTGTGTGTAGGTGTGTGTAGGTGCGTGCAGCACCTCGTGCAGGAGGTGAGATAAAGGCCGAACGCTGTGATACGACAGAGTGAGAGAGCAGCAGGGGTTCACTCAGTGTCAGGGCGGCGTGATGAGGGCTGAAGATTATTATCATTTTTTACAATTATTTTTCAATAACATCATGTTCCATAGTGTATTGTTCCCCTTATAGCATAGCAGTTTGCAAATATATATATATATATATTTGCATAATATATTATTGCAGAATAATATTATTATCCATAAGATAATGATAGTGCAATATATATATATATATATTGCACTATCATTATCTTATGGATAATAATATTATTCTACAAAGGAGCGTTCAAGTCAAACCAGGACTCTCATGTGTGTCAAATATCATTACACTTGGCAAATAAAAATAGATTCTAACATTGGAATTTTAGTTATAAACATATTAAATTAAGCAAATTAACTAGATTTGACTAGCTTGTAGCTCTGTAGTCAATGGAAACTGAACCCTCCTGTTGAGAGACGATTGATTGTTCACGCCTGATTGTTTTCCTCTTTCAGTTTTTTTTTTTTTTTTTTACAGAATAATAACCTAAACCACTCTGCTCTCCTGAGACACGTGCCTCTTATTCAAACATCCTCTAGACGATATGCAGGCATTGATGAGAATGGATGTTAGAGTCAAACCGGGACTTGATGAAATTTCTGGTGAATCAAGAAATAAAAGTGAGTGACATTTACAGACTTCAATCACAGTACGGTGATGAGACTCGATCATGAAAACTTTCTACCTTGATGGTGTCCAAGCACTAGTGTGACACTGGGATAAGTGCATTAGTCTATCAGGGGATTATATAGAGAAATAAAGGGAGTGTTTACTCTCAGGATAGTCAAAAGTCCTGCTTTGACTTGAACGTCCCTTATATTTCAAAGCACGTTTGTGTCCACCACGCTGCACTAAATATGTGTGTGTGTGATATTTTAAAACCCCAGTCTGTAACTGTTGTATAAAGAGCTCTATCGAACAACCAGCAACCAGAAGAGTACAGCAGAAATAAAGAGACTGTGGAATAATAATAATAATAATGATAATAATAATAATAATAATAATAATCATCATGTGAGTTCAATATCCAACAGACGTACAGTAGATGTGTGTGTGTGTATGTGTGGAGGGCAGAAAGGAAGGTATGCTAAGTGTATTATGATAAATGTTCCTGGTGGGTGCTCGCAGGGCATTCTGGGAGGTTTGGATGTGTACGTACTGTGTGTAAGTGCACTTATCTGCCTCTGAGATGTAGCTCCGATCTCGTTACCCCTGACAGGGACAGTAAATCTCACACCGTCCCACCTCGCTCCTGCCGGATCCACCGTGCCCCTGACCAGGATCGAGCACTTCCTCATGATGAGGATGAATGATTTGTGTTGGTCGATACGGACACACTGATCGATTGTCAAGTATCTGTACTTTCTACCCTGATCATTCCATTAAAAAAAATCAATCCATTAGACTTTAGATTGATGTTTATTTTATTCTTTTGCCCTTGTGAAGACCTTCTATTGATTCTGTTGACGCCAAGCTGCACCTAAGCCTAGTCCTAATCTTAATCTCGTGATTAAAAGGAAACATTTTGAATCCCTTATTTTTATTAGTATTGAAAACGATTAGTCATAACCGCAGGATTTTGTTAAAAATAAAAAACTCAAAGGACAGAAGTGTCAGGTATTCATATGGAATTCATGTTGTGAGAACTTGTGATATGTTTTATAAGTTTTTGTGACACTTTGTTTTCAATCAAGAAATTTCAAAAGTCTTTGGTTTCACTAAACAAGTCAATAATAATTCTTCAAACATTATTATTTTTATTCATTACTCTTATATAATTTCATATTAAAGGATACACACACACACACACACACACACACACACACACACACACACACACACACAGCAAATTCAATTTTGGAATGCCAATTAGTCTAATCTACATGTTTTTGGACTGTGGGAAACTGGAGCACCCTAAGGGAAACCACCAAGCAGACCTGAGAAAGGAATTGAACCCATACGCTGGAGGTTTCAGGCAATAGTGCTAACCACTATGCCATGGTGCTGTCTCTCTATTGTTATTATTTATTTACATATTTGTTGTTAGGGGCATTAGTGGCTCAGTGGTAGGTTTCATGCTTGCCATGTGGAAGACCCTGCACAAATCCCAGCCACTGGATGAATTGCCAGTCCCAAACCCAAATAAAATGGGAGGCGTGGATCAGAAAGGTCATCTGGTATAAAAACCTGTGCCAAGTTGTTGTGTGGATCAGATGGTCCACTGTGGAGAGCCCTCATGCAGGATGCACCTGAAAGACTAACAACAACATATTCTTTATTAAGTTTTCTTATACTGTGTATCTTTTATTTATTTTTTGATCTGTTAACTTTGAACAAATAACTGTATAATTCTTTATGTATAATTTTATACCTGAATCTTGTATTTGTGTTATAATTTAAATTTTTCGATATTGTAATTGTCATTTGTGTTATTAATAAAGAAGGAGGAAAAAAAAGAATGGAGCTTGTTTTCATCACATTAAGCCCCGCCCACAAGAGACAGTTTAGCGAATGAGAGTAGAATATGGGTTCAGTAGGCGGGATTCACGCGCGTGTTGCTGCTAAGCCACGCCTACACTCGAATGTGGGCGAGTTTAGAGATCATAACGGTACCGTGATAAAGGCGGAGCCTAGATTTTGCCTTGGGCGATTAAACCCCGCCTGTGTTTGAGTCTCGGCGAATCAGTGCGTTTTGAGACAGGACGGGGCGGGGCTTAAAGTGTAACTTGTTTTCATGAGAGATCTGGTCTCGCCGTTTTGTTTTGTCAGCCGGTGGACTCGATGCGCCATGCAGCCGCGGGTCTGAGAGCGGGGCGGCGAGGAAACAGCTCACGGCTGTTGATACGGGACTCAATATTACAATATTAGCTAACATATATATCTTATTAAAAACAAAAATATATCCTGGGAATAGCGAATATGGAGGAGAAGAAGGAGGAGGGCGAAGCGGAGATTCAGGAGCACGGCCCCGAGCACTGGTTCTCCAAATGGGAGCGGCAGTGCCTGGCTGAGGCCGAGCAGGACGAGCCGAGCGAGGAGGAGCCCGAGCAGAGCCGGCAGAAGCTCTGGCATCTCTTCCAGAACTCCGCCACGGCGGTCGCGCAGCTCTACAAAGGTCCAGAACAACACCCGAGCTCGAGCGGTGATCTTTTATACATGCTAAGCTAACCTGGATACGGCTTAGCATGCTAGCTAAACAAAGGGCATTAGGCTTCTGTGGCAAACTTTATAAAACGCACCGACACACACGAACACACAAAGAAGAGAAGGGTGGCCTTTAAACTGTTAATAAACCAAACATTGAGTGGTTTTTACTAAATAAGTTCCCTTTTATGTCCAGAACTGAAGGTCGCTCGCTAGTCAGTAAAGCCCTGCCCTGTAACGCTAGCCTTCATGCTAACACCGCCGTCACTAATTACTCAGCTTGATTTAGTGAGAAACTCTCACATGGGAAGTTGTTTTTTCGTTTTATTTTTAATCCTTCCCCATTTTACACCGGTTTATTTTGTTAGTCAGGCTAACCAGCACCGTTTTTTGTCTCTGTGTGTTTGTTTTTTGACGCCTATCATTCGCTGAAACAAAATGGCGCAGTCCTGGGAGGAGTTCCTCTGCCTGAGGAGAACCTGAGGCGATTTACAGCCCAAAGCTGCTCCGTTTTTAGCTCCATGTTCAGGACTGGAGCGCACACACTGTGTAGTTTTGCTTATCTGCATGATTACCATTAACAGTAATCCGGGTCAAAGGGGAAAAAATGCTGAGTTTTAAAAAACAAAATGGCGAATGAAGAGCTTTAGCTTGGCTGAGTTATCAGGGCTTGTGTCTGAGTTAGTGTTGGTCAGTCCGGCTTCTGATGCTCCTCATTTAACACTCATTTCTATCTTGGATAGGTTTGTTTTGTATTTTCTAGGATTATAAATCACTCCTTTTAATGATTGCGTGTTTTCTCTCATGAAATAAACATTCTTGCTTGCACGCACACACACACGCACACTGTGTGAAATCTGATCAAAACTAAACTACACTGCTCCCAAACAAAATGGCGTCGTGTTCCCGGATATACAGCTCAAAATGTAAAAGTTGCATTATTATTTAATCACTATTACTCGTTAAAATTGGACATGTCAAGTTTATCATCATAAAATGTCAAGTTTATTGTTCGTCTTTCCTTTCAGCCTTTGTGCATGTGTATATAAGCGCTGTAACCCGGCTGTGTCCCGAACTGCTCTCTGCTCCCTACACGACACCGTTAGATATGATGAGCACGCGCCCTGTGTAGTGCACTACATTTTTGAAATTGTGCTATATTTGGGACGAAATGGACGGCGTCTGTCTGTCTTAGTATTATGAATCTTAGCTTTAAACAGACAAGTTGGGGGGAAATGATGTCATGTGATGTTTCTGGGAAATGTAAAGAACTTCCTGTCCCCTTTTTCCCCTGTTTCCTTACAGATCGAGTGTGTCAGCAGCAACAGGGGCTTTCTCTTTGGGTCCCTTTTCAAAACGCTGCTACTGCCGTCACCAACCTTTATAGAGGTACGTTGGGCTGGAAGGGTTGAGGGTTCGATGTGACATGGGCGCACACGTCTGCGCTAGGCCATGCTTTTTGGAAGAATAATGCACCTATTGGGCATCTGATTGACAGTTATGTTAGTGTTGATAAGTCCTGCCTCCTTCTTTCTCACATAACTTACAGGTTACAATTTTCAATTTCTGAACAGCACAAAAGAAAAGGAAAGACTCCCTAAAGAGGCGTCTCTTAAACGAGCTGTACCGCACTGTAGGTTCACGTCTTAGCCTTAAGATCGTTCTGTATCTGTAGCTCTGACTAATACATGATACTCTAATACTCTTACAATCAAAACATTATTTTTTTACTCTCTGCACTTTTCCTGTCGATCATGGTGTCGTTTTATACGCAGGATGGCTTCAGCTGGTCCAGTTGTCAAAAAAATGTGCAAAAAATCAAAATTGTGCTTTTATTTTACGCCCTAAACAAACTTAGAAACCACTACACGGGATGTTGTGCTGCCTCTGCGTGTGAGAAGTGTTTACAGCACCACCTGTAGGATCATAGAGGAACTGACGTATCAACGCACGCAAACATAATCAAACCTTAATAAATGAATAATCAATTTTGGAGTCAGTGAGGCAAATAGCTAGACTCATGAAAGTACTTGTGTATCATATTTATTAGTTATTGTTTTTTCTTTTGTCTCTCTAGAAGTAATCAGCGTGACTTGAGGAGCGAACAGGCTCGAACTAGCTTTCGTAAAGCGCGTCTGAAGTCGATCGATGCATTTTGTGACCTCGCTCCGTCACGTGGAGGTGATGCTCGCGTTAAAGCCGAACCGCCGTGTTACACGTATAGCGTCGTGATACGAGATTGGCGTATTTGCATAACAGTGGAGCGCATGCAAAAAATAAGTGTTCCTCGTGTCCACATGCGAGCTATTTAAAAAAAAGTCAAGGTTCTGCTCCCGAGGTCGCCGCGGCGAGAATTTTCATGCCGTTTGAATTTTAACCGGCGATCAGGACGGAGTCGGCGTCTAGTGAAGGCTCCGTCCTGCGATGTTTATCGTGAGATCGCACACTGTTGTTTACAGAAGGAGTTTCCAGTGTTTTGTAGCAGGAGAGACGTCTTATTAAGGAGTTGATGTTTATAGCTGCAGGTCCTCACACCACCCTGTTGTTGATGACCTTCCTGTAAAAGCGTTAGGATCAGTGTGTGTCAGACACAGCAGAGACGCCTGTCTGCCCAGGTTCTGTTGCTTAATGCCCCTAGGGCGCTTGTCTGACTGGTCTGGTCAGAGATCAGAGAGTTCAGACAGCGTGCGTTTGTGAGAGGGTGCAGATGCTCCTTGTGGTTTTGTATTAATGCTGTGTTCAAGCTCCACAGTAAATGTCGATGAGTTTCACATACATGACTGTAATACACAGATGTCTGAATCAATTTTTTTTCTTTTAATTATTATATCATAGACTTGAACTTTATAAAATTTCTGGTTTGGTTTTGTTCCAGAGTTATAGAGTTTAAATTCAGAGATGTTCTGATGTTACACAGAGTTTGATTGGGGTGTTTCTGAAGGTCCCCCAGTTGGTTATTACACCACCAGTAGAATGTGGTGTGATGTATGTTTAAATAAGGGAAGAAAAGTTTTTTTTTTTATTTTAAATATGTGTATCCTCTGAGCTCATGACCTTTTTGCCTGTTTTTGTTTTTCTGCTGTCGGAATCATGTAAATTTCATGGCCACATGTGTAGACCTGCGATTACGCACTCATGACACACACGAGGAGCCAAGTCTAGCCACGTGCAAATTAAGACCTGATGGGAAGAACTTGGGTTCGATGGAATCAGGACGTAATGGCTTTATATAATAGCGTGTGTAATGATTTCGCTACCCGGTGACGCTGGGTCACTATACGAGAGATTGGGTGGGGGGGGGGGGGGTCACGTCAACACCACATGAACTCCAAAACCTGATCTGTAAAAATCAAAAAGCATTTTTAAATGCATCATAGAGAGGAAGCCTTCGATCGGTCAGTGATCAGAATCGTCTGGTTTTCAGTGTGATTGGTCACAAGTGTGTTAGAAGCACCGCATGCTCACCGCCAGGTTTAGTTTTGAGACTGCATGTGTGAGGTTTCTTTATATTCCTACAGGTGGCGCTCTCTGAACTATTCACACATTCTCATCCTGTGTTGTAGGAGTGGATTATTCACTGTTTGTTTAGAAATAATAATTACAGCAGATGATATCACAGACGTGCGCTGCGCAGTAACAATGTAGTTTAATTTAATCTTTTAAAAGTTAAAAAATCGCAGCTCCAGATGGGTCTGTGTGTCATTCAAGCTCGTCTAAGTAAACGCAGTAGGCTTTAAATAAATGTTTTTTTTTCCTCCTCTGTAGCTCGTAAGTCTTTGAGCTTGTTCACCCCTAGAGGGCGCCCTTGCAGTTGAGGAGGTTTTTAGTCCTGGATGTTTTGTATTTATTTTTTTTGCATGTTTGATTTTGAACAAGGACAGATGAACAAGGAGCTTTTTGAACGATCAATAAGCGCTTATCAGATCAGAAAGAGGCAAACGTAGTGTTGGTTTCATTGTTTTACTTTGTGACGCTGTCATGTTCATGATGTTGTTGATTTGTTTGTCCGTGGTTGTGCACAGAGAGCGTGGAATCGCACCAGCGCAGTTACGAGCACGGGATTCAGATCGGCCACCAGCGGCGCAACAAGGACGTGCTGGCCTGGGTGAAGAAGAGGAGGCGGACCATCCGGCGTGAGGATCTCATCAGCTTCCTGTGCGGCAAAGCCCCGCCCCCTCGGAGTTCCCGGGCGCCACCTAGAATCACCATGGCGCCGTCCTCGGAGACGAGCTCGTCTGTGGAGACGGACCTGCAGCCGTTCAGGGAGGCCATCGCTCTGCACGGTGCGCTTTCACACAAACTCCACACGCTTCCACATCATGTGGGGGGGGGCCCCCCCCCCTACTCTCTCTCACACTGTGTGTGTGTGTGTGTGTGTTGCAGGTCTGAGCGGCGCCATGGCGAGTATAAGCATGCGCTCGGGAGCGCCGGGATCGCCCACGCACCTGAGCGCAGGCTCCACCCCCGGGCGTCGCCGGAACGGTCTCCACGACGTCGACCTGAACACCTTCATCGCCGAGGAGATGGCGCTCCACCTGGACAACGGCACCCGCAAGCGTAGCTCCGCCCAGTGTGGCGATGTCATCACAGACTCGCCCACCCACAAACGCAATAGGATGATCTGAGCCGTCTCGAGTCTCGACGCGAAGGAAAGGGAAAAAAAGAGATCAAGAGAAAGCAAACAAACTGAAAAACAGAAGCCACTTGTCAGTCATCCTCCATCTTTACTCCGATACGAAGGAACGCGGAAACCTGCGGCGGCGACCCGGCGCTTTCCTCCAACCGATCGAACGAACCGAGCGGGAGGCGGAGCTCGGTGCAAAGTGCCCTTCCATGCGATTATGTCCACACGCACGCACACGCGCGCGCGTGTACCCCCTTTGATTCACTTTTCTGTTTGTGTGGAATGTCTGATGAAACTCGTGTGGGAGAAATGCTGTGTGTGTGTGTGTGTGTGTGATATGAATGTGAGGGTGTGTATGGGTCTGGAGAGTGTGTGTTCGTGTGGGAGTGAGTGAGTGAGCGAGCGCGCGCGTGTGTGTGTCATCCAAACAGCGCCTGTCACTGCCCCAGCTCAGCTACCACACTGCGGCTTAAAGACAAAACAAGTGTTTTTTTTATTATTATTATTATAATTTTTAAATATTATTTACGATGTCATTTGTATTTTATTTGATTCCTCTCCTTGTCTTTTTTTTTTTTTTTTTTTTTGCTGCTGCGAAGAAGCAGACACAAGTGCTCCAGAAGCGCTACTTACTGTCGAGCATGATCCGACCCTCAGTCACTTTCTCTTAAAAAAGAAAAAAGTATAGTTTCTTCGACTGTGAAGTTCTCATCCTTCTCATTACAGTCCATTCTGTAATCTTCCACTCTTCTTCTTCTTCCTCCTCCTCTTCCTCAGCACATCTGCGGTGTAACATTATGAAATGTAAATAACAGTAGGTGCTGACATAGACTCGTGGTACATATTGTAAAAAAGAGCTGTGCAGAGATCGTTGAATTGTTAATGTACAATAATGATGATTCTTGCATTAAAGAAATGAAGCTTTTAACTAAAACCCTGCCTTCTGTGCTTTCCACATCGAATGCAAAGGATCCTGGGTGTGGGGTGGGGGTTGTTACTCATCGTGCATGCCACTAGAGGGCGCTCTGTGTTAAGCGTAGCACTCGGGTCTTCTGCTGTGATGTGAATTATGTCCATGATGTTATGCTTCTAATAATGCTACTGTTTCTATAGCAACAGCACATTCACAGGGGTGTGTACAGCAAAAACACTGCTTTTTTATTATTTATTTTTTATAAAGGATAATCTCGGTATAAAAATATGATGGACATTTATGGAAGGAGTCTCCAGTGTCGGCGTTTGTATCAATACATTTTATCATTAACAAGTTGTGGTGTTTTTATTAAAATGAGAGGTTGTTTACTGTGTGAGAATGTGAGCAATCAGCTGTTTACGGTCGCATGGTTTTCATTGTTTAATACGTCTGGTGCAGAGCACATTAGGGGTGTGGCCGTGGCACTACATACATACGGCCTAGCGTGTTCAATTAGTGCTGAATGATTTTTATATATAACTGATGAACATCATATCCATGTGGATGTGGTGAAGATGTTCCTCTGTTTCAGAAGAGTCAAATTATTGTCCTGCATCGAGGAGAGATTACTGAAGCTACTAACACTGGGTTAAGAACTGTAAACTCATTATTAAATCCTGGAAGAATGGATGCGGAAGAAATGCGGTCGGAAGAACATCTTGAATATGCTTGATGGTTGATCACTTCAACTCTTATTGAAATCAAAAACTAATAAAACGCAGCAGTAGAGCTCACGGTTTAACAGTGAGAGCATTTCCACATGCACAGTGCCAAGAGAAACTCGAGGGATTGGGACTAAACAGCTCTGTAGCACTAAAAAAAACGATTAAGACAAATCGGGGGTAGTCTTCAGTTTGCTGGGGAGCGTAAATACTGGACTGTGGGGTGATGGGAGAAGGTCATGTGACCCAATGAGTCGAGACGACACGTAAGCAACAGTTAGAGCACAACATAAGTTACTGTTCCTCGCTCTTACATTGAGTGATATTGTAATTAAACATAACAGATCAAAGTAATAATCAGTAAAGAGCTTCATTATCATACCGTCCGCGTCCCTGAGACGACCAGCAGCCGACGTTCTTCCCCGTCTCACATGTTACTGACTGCAGTCTTTTGTGTTTTATACACTTGAACCTGCACTGTTACCTCATAGTTACCGGGGGGGGGGGCGGTGGGGAGGGACTTTGAGGTGGTGATTCTTGATGCTCGTACGTTGAGTCTCTACTTTTGCCCCACTAGTGACTGTGAGGTGATCCACACTGTGATGTGAAGCTCCACCTAATCCAAGCAAAAGGCGGTCCAGTGAAATGTTCGAGTGTATGGCGTTTTCATTTCTTGGTCTGGGCAGTGTAACCTGACAAACGCCCCCTACTGGCTGTTGCTGCTTAAATGAAAATTATTCCAAGATGAAACACGGCGAAGAATTACAACTGATTTACAAATCACTTGAGAGACGTGGAATCCTGTTCAGGGTTGTGAAAAGTTAAATTAAAACGTAACACTGCTGGCCAGAGCGAAGCAGCGGGAAATCGGACGCCCCAGACTTCGGGTTTTGTTAGCGACATGCTAGGCGGCTAGTGTTTTAGATTTAACAAACAATTGAATCTTTTGAATCAAACAATTGAGTCAATTAAAGCTAACACACACACACACACACACACACACACACACACATGTGTGTGTTTAAGACATTTACAGGTAAGAAGATTAAGTTCAGGAGTTTTATATCATGACAGACTCGCTCCAGGCGAAAGTAGTAACAGCGCCACCACCAGGAGCAAATAATCTTTAACAAATATCCCTTAGATGTATTTTTTTAAAGGAAGCATAGTTCACACTTCTTTCACTAGATGGCGCTGTTACTGTTGCCGATGTGTGTGCATGTCCGTTCCTTCTGTGTTCAGGAAATTATGGCCAGTATGACTGTTTATAAGTTTGGACTGTTTATAGGTTTGGACTGTTTATAGGTTTATAGGTTTGGACTGTTTATAGGTTTGTAAACTTGGTGGTTTTCAGAATAAAGTGCAGACGGAAACTGTGATCTATAAAAGCGAAATCCTGTTTGTGGCTTCGTGTGTTTGTGCAGGTAATTCCACCACAGGTGTCATCACTGTACGTAACATCAGACGGCATCATCGCTGCTCCTTGTGGTCATTTGAGGAACTGCATGCGAGCGAACATCTCTTTCTAAGTACCATACTATGACGTGACTTGTTCATTGGTCCTATAACTAGAAAACATGAGTTTTTGTAGCTACTATAACATTAGCATGTAAACAAACAGCTTTTTATAGGTTCTATAAAGTAAAATATTACGAATTCAATCATGTTCAATAGTTAGTGCCCTCTCTCTTATTTGATTTTTTTTTTTTTGTGTGTGTAAAAATAATAAAAGTCATCAGATTATTAGGGAAATACAACCTCAAGTGACCAACAACATAGACCTTTTTTTTCACTGTGTTATTTGTAAAAAAAAAAAAAAAAAAACATGTGGCAAAAGTAAGTACCCCCTTACTGCTTTCACAGGATGTAAGATGCATCGAGGTGCTACTGATCATCAGCAGGTGTGCAGCCCTCTGTCTATAACTATAAAATAACAATCTGGAGTTTAACCTTCTACAGTGAGAAAGATTATTCACACAGGCCTCACTGAGCAGGTCGAATGTTAAAGTCCAGGACAGCACAAGACTGAGGACTGAACAAGTACGGAGTGTTTGGAAGGCTGGCCAGGAGAAAACCTCTTCTGCCTGAAGAAGAACATGAAAGCACGGCAGAGTGAGAGACTGATGAAGTCATACAAGAAAAAAAGAGGGGGCACTAACTTTTAAACATGATTGTAGATTAATAAAATGTATAACTAGAAAGTAATGTTAAGGGTTAGAACATCACATCACCCTGCTGGTGATTATTCTCCTGTAACAGCGCACACACACACACACACACACACACACACACACACACACTGTGTTTTTACCACTGATTTCTTTTTTTGCCTTCTCACAGAACAGTGAACTGAAGAGAAATGAAGAACCCAGATGATGAATCTATTTAAAATGTGATGGATGTGTAAGTCGAGTCCAGAACGTTTTTTGTGCTGTTAAATGTCTGAGCGTTTTCTTGTTTCATCGCTGAAAAACATCAGAAGGATTAAAACCACGCGGAGATAAAAATCTAACAGGTCTGCATACGGGTCGAGATTCCATTTAAAAGTTTCATGGACAATTACACGGACAATGAAACCTCGAGATTATCATCAGTTAACATCACTTATTTCTGTGATTCATTCAGTTAAATATAACTAATCGGATCGCACCAGCTGGAGGAGATAATGGAGGAAATGAGATCACGAGATGTTCGGAATACTAACGAAGATCTCCTGCGTCCTCCGGGGGACGTCCGCTCGAGGGTGAGGGACGAATCATGACAGGTGGTGATGCTTTGAGTTCTTGCGGCTCATCCGATCCTTTACTCAGAACTTTGAAATTTAAAGTCATTTAAATTGCATTTGCATAGTTTTATTAGTTCTAATTAGTTTATATGTAAATATGTACGCATACATAATTTATGGTAATATCAGATTTAATTGCAAAAATTTGTTCTTTATTTTTAAATGACCTCTAGCTGTCACCTGCAGTTCCTTCACAGACCACCAGGGGGCTCATGTAGCAGATACTTACCCAACCTGAGATGTACAGCATTAAAGGAAACTGATCACTGATGATACTGTGTGAAGCTTGATTTAAAATAAAATCTATTTGTCCCTGAGCAAAGAAAGTAATTTCCTTCCTGCTAAAGCGAAGCATGGTGGTGGGAGCCTGGGAACCTGCTCCGAGGTAGCTCAATGTCTCTAAGATTGAATTGTTGAATGCTTGTCGGGTTTTTGTGATATAAATCACGACACACGACTCTGTAATCGATCTGAACAGGGTCAAGCTCACCGCGAGGTCGCGTGTCTGAAATAGCTTCCTTCCTGGGGATGATCTTATTCTTATTATTTGAGGGGAGTTTCTATAGATTGTGCTTGTATTGACTTGAGACGTCAGACTCTCCAGTTCGATTGAAAATTCAATTCTCTGCCCAAAGAAACCGCGGCTGGAGGATTCATTCAAGCCGAGCAGAAGTTTCAATTAAAGTTTAAACCAGGATGCTTTGGTCGTCTCGCTGTCGGTCTCGCGCCCAACGAATGCTAATGGACGTCATCAGGCTGCACGACTCCACCCGTTTCATTGCCTTCAGGAGAACGCACAGGAGAAAATGCGAGAGATTGTAGAAAAGCGTCTCGGGGGCCCGGGCAGGCTTCAGGAAGGAGATCTCATACCTCAGGGTTTTGTGTGAGTTTCTGGAAGAAGTCGATGTTATTGATCTCCGGGGAAGACGCCGCATGTTGATGTGGATCTTCATGGGCTGTCTTTGAATTTATTTATTTATTTATTTATGTATTTATTTCTCTGCCAGAGCTCAGATACCTTGGGAAAAACAGACTTTCTAACGTCTCTATGAACAACAGACGTCGGTGTGAGTTTGTGGCGTTTTGCTTTTTTTTAAGTGTTTTACTTCATCACACTTCTGAAGTCTTGATTAACTTCCTGTAACAGCAGCTCGGACAAAAGTCCTGTTTGTATTTTAAATAATATTCTGTAAAATAATTCACATACTCTGATACAGTCATGTTTCTATGGTTACTATTGGTCACTGTAGTTTCTTATGGTTGACATAATGTTTGTACGGTTAAATTTAACGTATTTTTGGAAGGAGTCTCCAGTGTCAGAAACTTCAGTGTAGGGAAGTCAAAAGTGCAGAAGACTTCAAGCACAGTGCAGTGATGAGACTCTCAGCCGCAGTAAAACGTTTTAAACAAGGCTGTACGCTTGTGATTGACGATCCTGGAGACCATTAAAGGAGTTCCTGGGAGGCCGGCGTTTCAAATGTGGCTCAGACAGGCAGTCCGATCACTGCTCCGGCGTTCTGAGAGAACGTTCTGACCTGATGGTGTCCGAGCTCTAGTGACACACTGGGATGAGTGCATTAGTGTAACAGGGGATTATATAGAGACATGAAGGGAGTTTTTACTCTCAGGACTGTCAAAAGTCCCGCTTTGACTCGAACACCCCTTGTAGATGCGCAGTTAGCTTGAAGAGAGGCAGCGTGGCGCCATTAAAACATCCCTTATCTTTAACCTATTAGGCGCGGCAGGGCGTGTTTATTTAAGGTCCGTCATTCAGAGACACAGAGCTGAACCCTGTCAGACCGAGAGAGACGGAGCGCCGCTGAAGTTTTTGGAAGAATGTTAAAGAATTCCTGGAACGAGGACACGAGTCTGGATAAAATAAATGACTCAACAGCTTGCGCTGTTCAGACGCTGAAGCCGATCCAACAGCATGGCGGCGCACCAGCGTGAGCCGTCCCACAGACCGAGTGTCTCCCCGGTCCAGCTCGCGCTCGCTCACTCTCTCTTCCTTACTCTCTCTCTTCCTTACTCTCTTTCTTTCAGCCGCTTTGATTGCACTGAATTTAGCGCTGTTGAGGCTTTAATGCTTTCGGCTTTGCATCAACAGTTCGCTTCCTCGATTAACCTTGTGTGCACTAACAAGCGTAGCTGCCTGAAAATAAACGCGAGAGCTTCCAGGGGCGACGGTCCTCAGGAGACGAGGAGATTCGTTTTTACGAGCGGAAGAATAGAAACTCTTCGCTCAATGAATTTTGTAGCAAGTGTGGAGAGCGTCTTAAAATATTTTAAACATAGTGAGTAAACGTAAAAAAAATAAAAAAACATATGTAACAAGTAAAACTTGATTTTTTTTTCATTTCATTTTTTTTAATTCAGTTATAGAAATGGCCAGTTTGATAGCTGATTACAAATAAGTAAGTTGATAGTCTTACAAATAATATATATACGCTCAATCAAGTGGCCACTTCATTAGGTACACCTTGCTGGTCCCGGGTCAGACCCAGTTTGCCTTCAGAACTGCTTTCACTCTTCACACCATATATATCCCACGTCCACGATGCGACGCTCCCGAACCTCCACGGCGTCCCGAAGCCGCTCTACTGGACCGAGATCAGGTGAGTGTGGAGGCCGTGTGAGTGCAGTGACCTCACCGTCATGCTCCAGACCCCAGTGTGAGATGATTTCAGCTCTGTGTCACGCTGTGTTATCCTGTGATCAGGAACAACACTCAGGTACGCTGTGGGATTTAAACCATGCTGAAGTGGTGCTACGGGGCCCAGAGTGTACAAGAACCAGTACACACCATCCATCACACCACCAGCACCAGCCTGAACCGCCGATACACGGCAGGACGGATCCGGGCT
>JAAGKR010007458.1:0-36627 GCA_011419295.1 Clarias macrocephalus | reverse complement strand
TTTTTTTTTTTTTTTTAGCCCCACAGTGACCTATGAATCATTCAAGCATTAAAAAAACACATCACTTAAGGATCTAATTCCTATCCTAGGATCTAATGTTACTATTCCTAACATTTAATGAAACCCTAAACATAAAAGGAAAATAAAATGATCTGTCATTCTTAAAACATTCAAATTGTTAGTATTGTAAAATTGCTTTGATATAAAAGGAATCACCTCTGGAGATGCTGTTATTGGAGAATGATCAGCTTAACCACTAAATAAGTGGTAACTTTGACTTTACACCACACTGTCATGATTTATTCTTTTTTCATTTTTGAGTGTGTATAAACTGTGTGTTTTTTGTTTTTTGCTTTTCCAGGCTCGTGTCAGGATGATTTTGGCTTACCTCTTTGCCCAGCTGTGTTTGTGGGCGCAGGGGAAACCTGGCGGCCTGCTGGTACTGGGCTCAGCCAATGTGGATGAGAGGTACCGTATACGCAGATCATGGATTGATTGGTATAACCCGCAAAATAACATTTTTCATCAAGAACGAGACAGTCTTTCATGAATTTCTTTCCGTCTATAGTTTGACCGGCTACTTCACTAAATACGACTGCTCCAGTGCCGATATAAACCCCATCGGTGGTGTTAGTAAGATGGACCTGAAGAGATTCCTGCTTTACTGTGTTGATCAGTTTCAGCTCTCTGCTCTTAAGAGGTGTGTGAATTGTTGATTAATCAAATTAATCAAGTTTAATAGATCATTGGCTCAATAGCGTAGTCAGTCCCCTGAGAAATCTTGTAGAGAGCGATTTTGGCAAGAATTTGAGAAGAGCTTTGATGAGAACAAGAAGTTCTCAGGGAGTGTATGGTGAGTGTACAGCGAGAACAAGGAATATCTGCTGATCTCATGGTTTTGTGAAGGTCAAGCACAAATATGGTTTGCAGCAAGACAATAGTGTGAAGTGCAAGACCGATTGCACCTCTGAAAAAAAATCCTCTACAGCAGTGTTTCAGCCGTTATAATCATTCGATTGCAGGTGTTGTTATTAAAGCAGGCATAACTAGTGATTAAGTTTAGGAGGCCTGATAATTTTTCACCTGGCTGGTAGACACGTTTCATAACCTTTTACCTTTAGTAAAAAAAATTTTACCTCATGTTCTCCGTCTCTTATATTACATCTTGTGTGACAGTTTTGAAACCATTTATTATGGCAAATGTACTAAAGTAGAGGAACAAGATCAGTTGTAATCAGTTGAGCTCCACGTTGTCAATGCGCAGGAAATACCAGGAAGTGCTTGAACCAGTTGAACCAGGTGTGATCGAGCAAACCAGGCTCAAAAATATGCAGGTGTGAGGATCCTAGTTATTTTAACCACCAGCTACAGTGGTGTAGACAAGATCATTGGAATCTCGTGCTTTGCATTTGAAGGTCAAACCTGCAGCATTTTTATAAATTCTCAGTCAATCCGAATTGTCCTGTTGTCTTTCCCGCAGCATCGTGGCTGCCCCTCCCACTGCAGAGCTCGAACCCTTGACCGACGGTCAGGTGTCTCAGACCGATGAGGTACGTATGAGTCACTCTGGGAGAAACGGGGGGGGGGGGGGGGGGTCTATTTTTAGGAGTCTTCCTTGCCTCCTTCGCCATTGTTCTGACTTTTAAAACTTTTGTCGTACTACAGTTTGGTGATTATTATTAATAATATTAATTATTATATTAAATATTAATATTATTATTATTATTATATTAATTGACATAAAATTTCCCTTTAGTGACAGAAGCCAAAGATTTTAAATGCATGTAACCTTGTATCTATAGCAAGGAGAAGCATTAAGTTTTTAAAGGAATAAGATAATTCCTGGACACTGTAAAATTAAACAGGGTTTGTTTTCGAGTTTGTATTAAATAAAATAAATAAATAAAAATAAATAAGTAGAAATTCATAAAATTATGTTATCAGTGTAATGTTTTCAAGATGCTTGAATAATTGTTGCATTCATATAATTCATATAAAAAAAATGCTTGTGTTTATACAGTACATACATTAGTTTTGCCAATTCTTTTTAATATAAAAATTTTAAATCAGATATGGCATGCAAAATTTTTAAATGAATTTTCTTAGATATTGGCATGCTCCTCTACTGTGTGTGTAGATCAGGCTACATATATGTACTGTACTGTATACCACGACTCCTTCATTTATTATCTCCTTATTTTAACTCTTTCCCACATCACTGTATCAGTTCCTTTTTTTTTTTTTTCAACCTGCGTGTGGTTTGGGTGAGCTAATGAGAAACACTGTTCCTTATTTACTGCAATCTCTCTCTCGCTCTCAGGTCGACATGGGTATGACTTATTCGGAGCTGTCTGTGATCGGAAAGCTTAGGAAGATCTCCAAGTGCGGCCCGTACAGCATGTTCTGCAAGCTCATTCACTCCTGGAGAGAAAGCTGTTCCCCTTCACAGGTCAGCTCTGTCGTTAGTCAGTACGACTTCTTCACACTGAAACTCTATATCTGCTTGATTTCAGAGCAATGATGACCCGTTAATTTTATTTTTTCGGCATTTTAGTAAATAGTAAGGGAAAAAAATTCTGTGATGTACTGTATTGTGGAGCTCATAAATAACGAAAAGACATTTTCTCAACTAATTTCTCAAACGTCAGATTTTTAAAAAGGTTATCTTGGATGGCATAATTTTAATACATTGATTGGTATACAGTATGAGACCAGTAGTCAGTGGATGATTCCAGTAGAAATACAGTAGTCTTAAGCCATCCCTCATTTCTTCATATTCTGACTGTAAAGAGGCAGACTTTTTTATACTGTAATGCAGTCTTGAGGAATATTTCTCCAGGCTTCCTGGAATGCTTCTTCAAATGTTTTTTGTTTCTTAAGCCACACAGTGATTTATGAATCATTCAAGCAAAAAAAAAATATATATATATATATATCGAATTTAAGGCATGAACCAGTGAGAAACCGGTGCAGATGATGACAGATGATCAGGCCGGTGATTAATGTACTGGTGATGTTGAATCCTGAGTGGTGGGAACAGAAGAGAGGGGAAATGAGGTTGTTGCTAAGGTTGTTACATAAACCAATTTTGAAATTGTATCTTTAGGTACTTTGCAGTCTGTAACAGTAAAACATTTGCTTTCATTTCTTTAATTTTATCTACATTTATTACATTAAATTGAATTTAATGTGAAGGAACGTGGAGTGGAACGAGTTTGTACCTAAAAAGGGAATTCAAGGATTGATGCATACAAGCTCAGAATTCCTAAAATGTCATTGAAGTTTTGGATTAATGGTTATTCACTCAACAATTACACTGAATCTAGAAACCTTTAACTGAGATCTGTCATGCTAACCTTGCAGATTTTAGCAAATGTCAATGATGAGCAAAATCTGGAAATTTGAATGCATGCCACAGCTGGAGGAATATTGCATGGATTAAACCAATATACGAATAAGAAATTATTGTATTGTGTATTAGGCAGCTATCTCGCAGTAGTGGTAATTTTGTGTTTTGTGGTATTTCTGCAGTGCTGTTCTTTTATTAATTTTATTTTTGTATTATTAATTCATATTTTTGCTTAAAACATGCCTTGTGTTTGTCCTGCTGCAAGATTGTCAGATGAAGGTTACAAGCTGGTGAATCTGTCTAGTTAATGCTAGGTAGTGAGCAAGCTCAATTAAGTTCTGGTTAAAGTGGAATGATTTCGCTTTGTATTTGAGCTAGTACATGCAATGTGTAGACGGCTTAGATTGTGAACACTCTACCACCTTCAGGAACTCCACGTTTTAGTAAATCTGTCCAAAACCATTCTGCATGAACATTAATGCTAGCAAACACAACCAAATCACAGAAGCGATCACATATTTATACACCGTCTGAAGTAAAAACGTTGTGATAAGTCTTCTGAAAATTAATATCCTTGTTACTGCCGTCATCCATTTTCACATGCTTGTTTCTCTTTTGAAGAAGTTAAAAGTCCACCACAACATGTACTGCATATGGAAATAATCAGCAGAACAGAAGCTATCCATTGCTAGGTTACTCCTTTATCTGTGCGATAAAGCATTAGGTAATCTGGTAGGTAATCATCAGGGAATTGTTCTGGTATCTTTTTGGCTCAGAAATACACCTTGGACCAAATTATCATGAAAGCACATAGTAGCCTAATGTCGGTTAAAGACACGTCTGTCATTCACTGTTGTGACTGAGGTCTTGGTAATAACGTGTCTGCGAAAGGTCAGTGTTGGGTATTGTTGCCAGTGATGTGTCGGTTCTTAAGAATGTAATCTCTGGCTATTAGGTGGCTGCAAAAGTGAAGCATTTCTTCAGGATGTACTCGGTCAACAGGCACAAGATGACTACAGTGACGCCATCTTACCACGCTGAGAGCTACGGGCCAGACGACAACCGCTTTGACCTCCGTCCCTTCCTCTACAATATACTCTGGTCTTGGCAGTTCCGCTGCATTGACCATGAGGTTTGGCTTGCAAATGTTTAAAGAGTATAACACTTTTTTAAATATATATATATATATTCTTAAACTATTCTCTCCTTCTTACAGATTTCCTTAATGGAGGCTGGATATGCAGAATTCATATAAGATATTTTTTAATGGCACCCTTTAGGATTATTGGGTTACAATTCTGATCTTTTCTATATCATGTGGAATGCACACCATTTAATAGCTGATTATTAGTTCTCCTTAATATCGAAGATTACGCCTATAGTGCACTGTATGTTCTAGCATAAAGGGAGAAATACTTTGTAACTATTGAATTAAGTTTTTCATGTCAAGAAAGTTTACAGTCGAGAAGATGCTGATTTAAATTTTTGGTATTTTGACTTGCAAGGCAAGGAATGAGAGGCTAGTGAGGGAACAACTGCTTATAAGTGCTTTAATGTAAAAGATAACAAGAACCTTGCTTCATAAACAGATGATCCAATAAATGTAACAATGAAATTTATGTCAGTATTAAATAAATAAAAAAAATCATAGTGTAGCAATCTGATAGAAGAGGAGTAGAACAGACTAGGTCACGTCACATTAAATCAACCTGTTGATTTTTCCCATACCATTGTGGTTTGTCCTTGTTTTTTTTTATTGTAGTTTCACTTTAAGTAATGATCGATAGATAGATAGCTAGACAGACAGACAGAGATATATAGATAGCGAATGTTATTAATCCTAAATTGTAAGGTTACAGCAGCCATTTCACAGATTATGAAACAACATACAAGCAACAAGGTCAGGAAAAATATTACGGCTAGATAAAAAAAAAAAAAAAACTGGCAAGCTTGTATGAAAAAAAACCTACATTATTGTGTGTCTTCTTTTGGCAGAATAGTGAAACCTGTTCCATAATTTCATGGTTTGTACAGCCCAGCTCTCCACATGTATACATAAATTTCCTTTAGGCAAAAAGTCAGGTGACTGCATATGAAGTGTCTCTTTCCAGGTTTCTGAGATGTCATTTGTACACAAATGGGGATACTGACTCTCGTCTGTGTTAGAGCCTGTGTTTTGATAAACTTATCCCACATTTTTATGGGAAAATGTTTGTAATTTTGTGCATTAACTATTTCAGGATATAGTTGATTCTTTGAGCACATCTATAGTAGCTGATGTGTACAGTCTGCTAACATATGCTTTTACTTAGCATGGGTTTTGTAATATATTGTATGTTTGAAGAAATCATGCTACAGGGTAATTGTTAAAAGACAAGATTTTACCAAATTTCACGTCATGCAATCTGAGCATAGATTCTAGAGCGTAGGTCTTAATAATAATAATAAGTAATAATGAGTATTATAATAATACAAAGGGCATTTAAGTCTAATCAGTAATCCTTGTAATGAAATTTTTCCATGATGAAAGCATAAAATTGAACACTAAGTACAGTACAGTGATGAGACTCTCAGCCACAGAAAAACACTTAAATGGCGCAAAACGTATTAAAGAAGCTCGTATGTCAGTGAACAATGACCCAGGGTGAGGTGGCTCTGAGCCCACTGCAGTCGTTTATGTAAACATTCATGCGATGCTTGAAAATAACTTGTCGCCAAACTGCAGAAGAGACGCATCTTTCTGTGAAAACCTTACACACAATCATTCCCCAGCACCACTTGGCTGGGAGTTATTGCCCCATCCCAAATACAGTCTTGATCTCACTCTAAACCATTTCCACATGTTTAGGCAATTAAAGGAGTTCCTGGGAGGCCAGCGTTTCAGACGTGAAGCATGCAGTCTAATCATGGCTCCAGGTTACTGAGAAACTTCTCTACCTTGATGGTTTGCAAGCACTAATGAAACGGTGGGATAAGTGCATTAGTGCAGCAGGAGATTATATAGAGGAATAACATTTATATAATGGGATTTTTGCACCCTTTTTAATTACAGTTGAGTACAGTATAATAACAACAGAGTTTTCTAACCCTTTCCACTTTGAGCCTACTTTGAAATTCCTAGATGTTGTTGATAAGGTAATTAAATAGGCATCCTGCACTGTTTTAAGACAGGATGAGATTAAAAAAAATACAATGGCTGACCAAAGGTGACTTCAAGGTGTGTTCAAACAGAACAGATGAATGAGATAAGAAGTTGAGGTGAACAATGCCTGAAGCCTAGGATGATCAAAGGGGTCTCATCTAGAGCTCACACCACAAATTACCTTTATACTGTGTGTGAGTGTGTGAGAGCATGTCTACCCTTATAATCTGTTTAGAGGTCTCACAAAAAAGAATGTTGTTAGACTTTCGGCTAATCACCTTCGAGGAATCATCACAGTGGACTACCCGACCCACACACGACTTGGCACAGGTTTTATGCCAGATGCACTTCCTGACACAACCCTCCCATTTTATCCAGGCTTGGGACCGGCACTGCCTGGGGTGGGAATTAAAACCAGGCCTTTCGCATGGCAGGCGAGAAACATACCACTGATTTACCAATCTCAAAAAACAAAATATGTAGTCATTTCTGCTGTTAAAACACATTGCATTGTCCACACGAAATTATATGATAGAATCACACTGATCACCTATAAATCACAATTTATTTTTCTTTTCTTGTGTCAGCACTTTATAACAATCACTTCCAAAAAAGCTTCCTATAAAGATCCAATGATCAGCCATAACATTGTGATCACCTACCTAACATTAAGTAGATCCTCTTTTGCCACTGTAACAGTGATGCGCTGTGAGTTCTGACACCTTTTGATTGGAACCAGCATTAAGATTTTCCTCAATTACAGTAGCTCTTCTATTAGATCTTATATCAGAGCTAAGTTTGTTGATTTTCCTTCCCTGGATTACTTTTAGTAATCCCTAGCACTAGTAGTGTAGAGCAAATAGATGAAAAGGTTAATGTTGGTTGTAACAGATATGTGTCTTATAACTGCATAACTGTTATGATGGCAAGTGGGGGGGGGGTTGGTTAACTCATTATTGGGCACGTGGCCATGATGTTATGGCTGTCTAGTTCTGTTCCACTTAGCTCTCATTGAATTAAATCGCTTTTACTTTCAGTTCACGTTTTTTATCGCGATACCTATTTCGACTGCACACGCGCCACTTTGTTGAATATATAAACAGCTCGCGCGAATATTAATCAGTTACAGGATGTTAACGGCAGTTTTAGTGTAAACCTGGCTAATAAAACGAGGGGGATACTAGTACTTTTCACAAACTAGGACAAAAAAAGAAAAAAAATCTGAGGGACGAGACGAAAACATGGGCGGGGAATCGTAAAAGCACCCGCCTTGTTGTCATGAGCGGAAAACTAGTCACCAGGTTAGAGAGGCGGGAGGGAAACTCGGACACTCTGCTCACCGGTTAATTACACACACACCTATAGTTCATGTTAGCGTGACTTGAGGAGAGTGTTTGTTTATTTCGAAGTCACCGAGTTTTCTAGCAGAGCCGGATGGAAGCGGAGCCGCTGTTAGCATCAGAACGCAGGGCGCGCGACTCCGCGGATTACGGCTCGCGACATGACTCTCAATCAGACTCCCAGTCTGAGTCGAAGGGGACGAGTCGACTCTCTGATTCACACAGCAGGGACTCACTGCATGACGAAGGACGTAAGTGTCTTCTGTACACTAGTGTGATTTCCAAATCAGTGTCGCATCCAGTTGCTTATCAAGCTGTCCAGGTTCACTTTCTCTTACTGAGGTCACTTTAACTCAAACTGACCAGACACTGAAGTTACAGTGCACCTGACACAAGCGCGCGCGCGCGTGTGTGTGTGTGTTTATTTGTATCTGTGTGTGGATGGAGGTCAGTGGTGGCTCAGGTGGCAAAGGCTCTAGGTAGTGGATTTGGGGATCAGAGGATCCGGGTTCGAGCTCCAATGTCCTACCCAGCCGCTGGTTAGCAAATGTGTGGGTTGTGTCAGGAAGGGCATCCTGTGTAAAACCTGTGGCAAGTTGTGTGTGGATTGAATAGTCTGCTGTGGCGACCCCTTGACAGGAACAGCCGAAAGGAAGGTTTAAATATATATATATATACACATTACAGACCAAAAGTTTGGACACACTTTCTCATTCAAAGAGGTTGAATTTGTATTATGTCAAGAAAAACGAGTGGCCATCATTACTTTAAGAACTGAAGGTCAGTCAGTCGGAAAAATTGGGAAAACTTTGAAAGTGTCCCCTCTGCTGCGGAGGATAAGTTCATCCGAGTCACCAGCCTCAGAAATCGCAGGTTAACAGCAGCTCAGATCAGAGAGCAGGTCAATGCCACACAGAGTTCTAGCAGCAGACACGTCTCTAGAACAACTGTTAAGAGGAGACTGTGTGAATCAGGCCTTCATGGTAGAAGATCTGCTAGGAAACCACTGCTAAGGACAGGCAACAAGCAGAAGAGACACGTTTGGGCTAAAGAACACAATAAAGAACACAATAAAGAAAACTCGCTGAATGAGAAGGTGTGTCCAAACTTTTGGTCTGGACTACATGAACTCCATTTTGGCTGTTCCTGGGCATTGGACTACAGTCTGGAAGGTCCCAGGTCCTGTTGGGCCCTTGAGCAAGGCCCTTAACGCTTAACTGCTCAAATGTATAAAGACATAAGTTGCTCTGGATAAAGGCATATGTCAAATAATTTGCTCCTACCAAAGAGGACACTTTGTGCTGTCAATGTTTGAACATGTTAGACAGCAGGAACCGCAACCTATTACCACCTCCAATGCAAACATAAAAAAAGTATTCTATATATTATAATAGTATAATAGTCTGAAATAAAGTGAAGTATCTATGGTGAAACAGGGTGGATGCTTGAGTACCCCTGCCATAATATATCTAGAAACAAACTACAAGATATTTTTCAGGAAATATATTTATTCGGTTGTAACTTTGTCACTTTTGTGATAAAATCTTAACGACTCATCCAGTACTAGTTTTCTGTTCATCCAATTAAATGCTTTCAAGAACATATATTTCTCAGCCAAACATGGTTCATGGGTGGTATAACTAACACACACACACAAAATGTTCCCTGTTCTAGTCATCATCAAAAAAGTGGAATTTCTGTGAAAGGAGTTTTTTTTTTTTTTTTAACTATCGTGTAAAATCTTGTATCAGTAAAATAAACCAATATCATAACTGTCACAACTGCGGTTACAGAAAATTAATCAATCTCCCAAGAGTTACTGGTTCCTGGTACTGTACTTAGGAGTATGGCATGTTGAAATGTATAAAGTCATTTAGAAATGCGTTTGTTAAGGCTTTGTGTTCTTTCTAAACTGCCACATGCAAGAAGAAGAAGAAGGCAAGATGATGTCTTGTTAGACCTTGTGTGTTTTGTCAGCACTAACACTTCCAGTGTATGTATGAAGAGGAGAAAAAAAGGTGACTCATGCGTCAAAACCACAGCACATTGTCAACAGCAGTGTGTAAAGTATTGGCAGAACTCATGAGCATGCGTTTTGCATTGGCGACAGCTTTTGAATGAACCGTTACAGCCTGCACATGTAGTGGTAGAGATGTGAACGTATCCTCTCAGTGTCGTGAGTGTATGTCATGTATCTGGAAATCAAGATTAGACGGGCGTATTTTTTCCTTGTCTGTATTCAAGAAATCTCTTTAGCTTAATATTAGTTTTCATTTTCCAAAATCTGGCTTTGTAGTTATTCATCAGATTTCAACAGGTAATTTCTGTCGCTTGAATAAAAACAATTCACCAGATATAATGATGAGAGTGTTTCTCAAATGTATGCCTTGGTATTTTAAAAAAATCAGTTGTGTCTCAAAATCAGGAGAGATCCTCAGATGTCTGTCAGCTGTTAAGGGACCGTCTACAAAGTGTGCCTTATTAAAGTCTGTATCCTATAAATACCTGTCCTGCACTTTTTTTCTACAGTGATTGACAGAAGTGAGTACAACAACCTGGTCAAATCATGCATTAAATTCATTGCTTTAGTGCATGAAGTGTATGAAACATTAAATTAAGTTTCATTTAATGAAGCACACTTTGATGATGGCCCTTTATTAGTTAAAGGTCAGATCCCACTGAAGTACAAAACACAAGATGCTAGTGTTATAGTCAGAAAAAACAAAGCCACTGAAATTGCTCCGGGCAATATGATAATTTTATCTGTGGCACTGAGACTTTTCTGCAGCGTTCTGAGAATCCTCACAAGGTCACACGATTCACAGGACGCTTTTTGTTGTGGCAAGAAGAGATGGACTCATTCTGCAGGTAATCTCTCTTGATGATGTTTCTTTGCAAGAGTCATAATTTGAAACTTTTAGGTTTTGTGTACTCCCAAAAAAATATGATCCACTACGGAGGGCTTGGTATAATCAACTGTTGGGAGTAGAGTAGACTTGAAACAATGTAGGGTCTTCAGAAACGCTGTTCCAGCATATTAAACATAACCTGTGATATATATGATGTTGGTCGAGAGAGAGAGAGAGAGAGAGAGATACAGAAGATAGACTGATGTAAATTTTTCAGAGTGAATGCTCACAGGGATATTTTGTAATGTTTTCTTATGGTGACATTGAAAGCATTTTTGGATACATAGTAAATCCAGTAATTATCGTAGATTAAATAATACGGGTCGAAATAAAAGCCTGCATTAGATTTTGATGGTAAACATATTGATTATTTAGCATAATGTTTTTTTGATGTTCACAATTCTGTTCTTAAATGGTCAGAATGTCTGAAATAATTTTCTCTAAAACATATTACAGGCTTATATAAAAATATTCTTTATAAACCAAAATATTTATTGATATATTGACTTTATAGATGCTCTTAGATGCTTTAGGTTTATGGAACAACTCAGAATCAGCATGTTGTATCACTCAGACGTAAGGTGTAACTTTCAGTTTTCTACCACAGGAAAGTCTTCAGGATGTAGGATGTTGGGTTTTGAGTATTGTGGTAAGCAACAGCCCTGTTTTTGGTTTATGACCAGATTAATACACACGATTAAACTGAAGCAATTAACTAAAAAAAATGGAGAAATATTAGAAATAGCAGAAGCGTTCTGTTTTTGGTTTTCAGTGCTAAATTGTGAATTTGAAAAGTTGTCGTTGTCTATTTAGTTTGCAACTGAGTCAGAATGAACTATGAGCGGTGTTTGAGTCAGAGCAGGGCTTTTGATTGTGCTGAATAACATAAAACAGTTATGAGAGTAAAAACTATTTATTTCTGTGTATAATCCCTGCTCCCTGCTGATGCGCTTATTACAGAACTCTACTGTAATTACACTGGGTGTGAAAGAGGCATTATATAAATGTAATTTCTTTATATAATCCCCTGTTAGTGTTTAACTAGTGCTTGGATTACCATCACGGTAAAAAGTTTTCTCAGTATGCCAGGGTTATGAACAGAATGGCTGCTTTACGATTGAAACACTGGCCTCCCAGGAACTCCTTTTTTGCCCCAAGCATGTGGAAACGGCTTGGAGTGAATCTCATCACCGTAGTGTGTCGTGAAGTCGTCTGTAAATGTGAGTTGGTTTTACACCTTCATTTTAAGGCTTATAAGACAACAAGCCACAGTATGACTTGAACACCCATCGTGGTTTTGGACGGTAGACTTTCATGCCTCAGGAGGAAGTTAGTGAAGCTTCATGGCACAGTGCTAATGTGTGACTTGAGTTATATTCTGTTTTATGAGAGGAAATGGTGTCTGGCAAAAAAGTGAGTAATTCACCATTTGTTCCAAAAACCTAACACGGAGGCAAAAGCAAGGGAAAACCCACTATCATAAAAATCCTCCTAAATAACAGTGGTTTAGAGGAAATTCCAAGTACAAAGGATTGAGCAGCAGCAAGACGGCTGCAGTGGTACAAATGTTTCATGTGTGGTAAACATACATACAGCATTTATACACTTTAAAAGGGAAGTGTAACTTTGGGCCGCCAGTGTTCGTGTATACAATCAAAACCGTAAGAAAAATACATTCCATGCTTTTTGTCCTTTTTTCTATTTTTGTATTGACTGCGATTTAGACAAGCTATTTAGATTTTACATAGACACTGAAACAGCAGATTCGGAAGAGGAGTGAAACAGGGAGTTGAGGGATAAAAAAACTGCATTATCTGAGAAATATTTTAGTTGAAGCATTATCAAATACATCTGAGAAAAAGCTCTGAGACCTGTGTTTTACTTGTTAAGGAAGTAATAAATTATTTGAATATTTAATATTCAGACTCGCACAGTTTTTAGAAAATGAGAGGATGTATTAGATTTGTATGATGTGGGGTAGGTCTGTTTAAAATCAGAACATTTCCGAAAGTTAACAACGATTCAGGACAGGTTTGATTGATTGATGTTATACAAAATCTACAGTATTGTGCATCATGTAGATCTAAATACCAGACACAAAACTGTTTACTTACTTTTTAACCTGTTCCTGGACCAACACTTCTAAAACTGAACCTGAAATTAATACCTATAAGAACAAGAAATATTTACGTGAAATGAAGTAAAAAAAAAAAAAGAGTTAAATCACAAGAAAATCCTTCGGATTTAAAAAGTGCAAAAAGCTTTTTTGGGCAAATCCGGAAGTCATATCTGGAAAGTTAGATATGTTGGACAGGAAACAGCATGTTTCCAGATCTGTTGGGAGATACTCACCACAAAGTAGTTTTACTTTTAGTAACCTGTAGCGAACCAGCAGTGCAGGCCCACAATGCACTTGGGCATGCAGTAAATCCAACACACATGGCTAAAGATAGTAAAGTGATGTATTCTGCTTCTGAAGAGCTCCAGTGCAGGTCACATCTTCCCACACGTTTGTCAATGCATCTGAAAAGGAACTTCACACGTGTTTGAGCAGCCCAGGGGAAGGGACAAGAGATGTCAGGAGTTAAAGGACACATAACTGGACACCGGGCTTTCACAATGTTGTGTTAATTCAACAAGAAATGAAAGTATCTACGAAAGGGAAGTTCACTGCAGATAAATAGGTATTATTTAATTCCAGGCTAAATGCACATACAGTACTGTGCAAAGGTATTGAGCCACCCCTCATTCTTTATACTAAATGAATAAAGAAATGGGAACAAAATATTTTACTGCAGCAGGCTACAAAATGCCCAAGGATACAATTTTAATACTGGTTGTGTATGCAGCAACCTCACAACCCCTTTCGTCTGTTCCAACCACTCAGCATTCACCATCAGCAGTATACTAATCACTGACTTGATCATGTTTCATGCACCTACCTGTTTCTTACTGGTTCATGCCTTAAGTTTAACAAAAAACTTATCAAAAAAAAAAATCCTCTGATACTACTTTTTTACTACATTTTCATTCCCAGGGACTTAACCCTCAACTGCTCAAATGTATAAATGTAAGTTGCTCTGGATAAGGGCGTCTGCCAATTGCCGCAATGTAAATGTATTCCTCAAGACTGCATTAAAATAGAAGAAAGTATGGCTTTTTGGAAGAAAAATATGAAGAAGTGAAGGGTGGCTCAAGACTTTTGCATAGTACTGTTCATGCAGCTAGGGTTTAACTAGAAGTACAGTGTAGCTGACTATGTAATGGCATCTTGATTATATAATGATCAGATAATGATATGTAGTTAAATGATGTCAAGTGAGATATGGCATGAATAAATACTTTATGACAATTTCCACAACTGAAAGTCGAACCAGATGAACTTTTATTGATATTGAACCTGTTTATCCTTTATAAGATTGAAGCATCTTAAAAAAAAATTAAAAAAAATAAAAAAAAGATTTGCGATTAAAGGATCATGTAAATGCCATGATTCATCAACACACTCAGTGAACCCAAGGAATCATGTGTGTAGTTGCACATTGTGATAATTTGTGCCAATATTCAATCCAGATTGAAGGCTGAGACATTGTGCAGCAGTGCATTAGTAACTTTAATTGCCATTTAATTAACCTTCCAGTACATCCCTTGAGTTCTGCCTGGAGTTCTCCTGTGGTGGCTTGTGTGCTGTTAGTACACCGGAAATCAATACAGTTTGTCAGATCTTAATCCTGATCATGTGGCCTGATATTTCACAGTGATCTGATAGTAGGTTAGTGGTGTTGTGGTGACTAAAAGTGATATGAAACAAGCAATTGCAAAGTTATGCAATATTTTCCGAAGTTGTATTTAGAGGTTACTTCTTGTTTTGTTTTTTTCCATATGTATCATCTTAGTGTTTACAACTTTGGGGTAGGGCTTGCCAATGGGACAGTAAGATATCACTATCACAGGTATCATAACGTGTATACTTTTTTTTTTAAACATTAACTAACTTAATTGTCACTCACAGTATTAAATTAAGCACTAAAATCTAGTTTGTACATTTTAAATGTATTCCTTCTTATTGACATTCAAATTAAGACATTTAAATATTCATTAAAGTATGTGGTAGCCTATTATTATTATTATTATTATTATTATTATTATTATTATTATTGTTTGTTTTTGTCCACTGTTGAATTTCCAAATCTGCTTGGTCAGAAGTTGTTGGTTATTATGATTATTTTTATTTTAACAACTGTGTCTAAAAGTAGTTCCAGCTAATGAGTAACACACTTGATCTAATATATTCTAATTAAATCATATTGTTACATACAGGTACTTGCGTATGTAAGTAGGCTTAATCTAATCCTCTGTTTAACATTCATGAAAGGAGTGTCCAGTCTCTCAGTGCTCTGTAAAAGTAGGTTTCCTGCTTTGTTCCCTTCAGGACAGAGGACATTACTCTTTAAAGTTTTGTGATTTTTTTTTGTATTATTTGTCTCACTAATGAAATTTGTTATAATATACAGAATACCATGTACTTATTTGTCTAGTAGATGTTAGACAACAGTAAATGTAACCATTAACAAATAAAGTATGATGTTTCCATTTTTTAGGAAGTGAATAGTGCAGTTGTTTACAAACTGCTTTGGTTTAGAGAACCTTGTTTTTTTGGAAAATAATCTGCTTTCCTGCACTTTCCATTACACATGATGTTTCCTGGCTTCTGTACTAGATCATGTCTTTCCTATTTATTCATATACTGTTCTCATCTTTTTTTTATAATAAGGTGATGAAGACCTGTATATCCAGCAAGCGGTTGTATTTATTGAAGATGCTATTCAGGTAATTTAAATATGACTGGTTATATTACAGTGTTAACCATGTCCTGTTTTCAGCCTGTATCTATTGTAATAAGGGTGCATTGTCCTCCACAGTATCGGTCCATCAATCATAAGATTGACTCAAGATCTTTGGGCTTGTACAGATGGTACTACTCCAGGATATGTCAGTGGTAAGGAAGCAAAAGTTTTTTTTCTCTCTCTCTCTCTCTGTCTAATTCTAACTTCTGAAAACATCACCCATGTACTGTATATTAATTATATTGTTCTTGTTGTAATCTTCAACTGCAAAAAATATTCCAAACACTGTTCGTCTTCCTTTTTCTCATAACAAGGCTACATTAAAAAAAAAGGCTACGTGACTCACTAGCTATCCAATTTATGTACGTACTGCAGAAATGGATTTTTATTTTTTTAAACTGGTTAATTCTGCCTTTAGAAAGTTCAACAAACAGGACTACACTTACTGATTAACAGCAGGGTATCTTATCAAACTTCTGTCTATGCTTTATATCAGTGTTTCTCAACCCTGGTCATGGAGAACCCTTTACCCTGCACATTTTACTGTTTAATCACATCTACTGTCTTTCAATTCAGGAATGGTTGCTAATCAGCTGATTAGTTAAATCCGGTGTGCATGGAGCTGAGAAAACACTAAAATGTCCTGAGCAGAGGGTCCTTCACCCCTTAGGGGTGAAAACCACAATTGTATGTTATTAATAGCAACAGATAACTTGATTTGGTCTGCAAATAAAATTTTTTGTAGTTAGTTAGAACCGTTAGTTCTAACCGTTTTCCAGAACTAAATAAGACGCAAGTTTAGCTGCCTTTACATTTTTTTAACATACTGTATGTAGATTGACCTTTTTCTGTATCTGTATCTGTGTCTGTGTTGAAGGGGTCTTGGTTTTACCATCGCTGTGATTCTGGCTCTTGCCTTTGTGGAGAAACCTTCCTCGATCACTTACACATCAGACCCCCGCTTCAGGCCCAAGCCCTGGGAGCCGCCGTGTGGTCTTCCTGAGGCCATAGAGATGATCTGCCTCTGCATCTTTATCATGGACGTTGTGGCTAAGGTATATTATTACCTAAAATCATTACATTACGTTACTGCAAAGTTCAAGGACATTTACCTCATGTTCATGTATTCACTGTCTCTTCTCTGCTCCACAGAGTTATCTGATTGGATGGGAGGAATTCCGTATGAATAAATGGCTGCTCGGCTACGTGCTGGTCATAGTGGTATCAGTCATCGACTGCACGATCTCTTTTGCCATGCTGTGTGGTACGGTGAGTTTGTCAGACGTGGATAAGAGACAACGAGTCAGCAGAGGATATCCGGGACTGTGTTGGTGGATGGTAGTAATGTTTGCTTTCTTATCTCCACATGCAGACCTTACGAGTCAGGAGACTGATTCGGCCGTTTTTCCTTCTGCAAAATTCCTCCTTGATGAAGAAAACTCTAAAATGCATCAAAAGAACACTTCCAGAAATAGCAAGGTAAGAAAGTTTTAAATTTATCTTTTGAAAAAAAAAAGTGGGGATTGATAATTAGTTACTTAAACAACACAGCAATACCATCACTCATGAATGCTTTTCCCTTTTTTTATGCCAGTTTTTCCTTTAATATGTCATTATGGAATTTCACTGGAATGGAATATGGAGTTGTATGGAACGGAATAGTTTTATAGTAAATAAAATAATGCAGAATAATTCACAGCATGAAATTTCTACTCATCACTAAACAAGAATGCGATTCAAATTCTGGAGAAAATCAATCATGTTTGTACAAATGAATACAGATGCAAAGACAGTTCTCCATCTTTCTGTCTTTTCTTTCTCAGTGTGATCCTGCTTCTGGCCCTTCACCTGTGTTTATTCACCATGATCGGTATGCTGATCTTCCCCAGATCTGAGGTATCGACAGATAGGATAAATATTATTTATTCTGACACTGAGACTTGTATATTTGAGACTAAGATTTATTTTTATCAGTAGATGTTGGTAAAACTGATGAAGGATGTGTATGAAATATGTTTATTGTGTTAAAAGGATTCGTCAAAGAATGGAGAATGGGAGGCTTACTTCCAAAACCTGCCTAAGGCCTTGTCCTCCCTGCTTGTGCTGCTGACGACTGCTAATAACCCTGACGGTAAAGCACTTATTACTGTGTGTCATGACTCAAACTAATCTCACATGGATCGATAGAGTCAAATGTTTCAACTATTCTCTACTAATACAGGCTTTTTTGTTAATGTGTCAAATTCTATGGGTATGTTGAAAAAGTCTATACTTAGGGGAAATTAATAAAATGTAACTTCTTTTACAAAACATCCTTAACATCAGGGGTCCTGAATTATAATTTAATAAGGGCTGGTTAATAAAATCGTCTTCAAACCGAGGTCCGAATTTCATATTTGTGTTAGGAATCAGATACCTATATATATATATATATATATATATATATATATATACAGTTATTGTATGTCTATGAAATGAGCAGTTTAAAATTTCCATAGCATTTCAGTAATATTTAGTGCCATTTTTCAGTAACTACTGTATGTTAAACTTGTGGACAGTTTGATCCTTGTATATTCCTTACAAACAACAATCTTTAATCAATATTTAGTGACCTTCATGCTCCCTGCTGGGCTATAAATAAATGTGAAAGGACTCTGGTTGCTCTGTCATACTGGTCTCTAAGTTCATGTATTTTACACGCCCTCACCTCGGACTGCTGCGGATATGTTTGCTCTAACGACCCGTGTTTTATCTCTTCGTGTTCTATCGCATTTTAGAACGATGAAAATGATGGTTTCAGAACATATGAGACAAACTTATTTTAAACTTCCTGCAGGAAGAATAAACAAATATTGATTTGTACATTCAGCTTTGAAATTTCATACTTGGTTCATACATACTGTAGTTTTTAGACTCTACGTTCCTTTTTCTTGGAGTCAGCCATGCTCTGTAGCACTTTCATTTATGTTTCTTCCAGAACACTTTGTCCATACACTGCTAACTATTGCGTGGATTGGCTCTGTTGAGTGACGCATATAGCCACGCCCGTGTATACTCATGCCCACTCCCGTGGCTTGATTTCTCGTATACATATTATTTTTATTTATCAGAAAAACATCAGGGTCTAGATAGAATCGTCACTCGGTCCAGGTCCAGACCGCTTCTTTACATGAGTGCAGTATTTTGGTAAAAACACAGGGAATCGTCTCTCGAGCTCATAATGCTAACTTCCCTATGTGTAGTATTAAAAAGTCTACTCTGATTATTTGATGTAAAAGTCACTTGCGGTATTTAAACATGCGCTTCATAGTCGTCTCTTTTATAGTAAAAAAAAGTTTCACATGAACATCGATTGAGAAATAATTGCTGATTTATTTAGTCAGCTGTCAATTGATGCATTTCTTTCTATCAATTTCTTTTTATCATTAGTCTACTAGATGTGCCCACCACTTTGTTTGCATGCAATTTTATTGCACACTCATAAGCACATATTATATATGTACAGCTCCTGAACATCTGTTGAATTTTGGGATAAACAAATAATTTTTCCAAGGTCGATTTATTATTATTTTTTTAATAAAAAAAATCATTAAAAAATTCCATTAAAATTCATTCAGGAGATTTTTTATATGATGCATGCACAAACAAACATATAGACAGACAGACATCTTGATGTGTTTATTACTCACCTTAAGTCCCATCAGATTATTTTAATCGTAAATATCTTCAATGTACACACACGCCTACTTTACAGTTTTATTATATGTATAGATTTATACATTTTCAAACATTATGCATCACTATCTGTGCAGTGTATCTAAACTTTCCTCTATATTTTGATGATGTGATGGCATGTAAGCATGGCAGACACTACTGTAAATCTGATTACAAACTGAATTCATCAGGCTTGTGGCCATTTTGCTAAGGGATTTAGCAATCAAAGTGTAACATTTATGTATTTTTTGAGAAACACACACTGCATATAACAGGATTTTAGGTGTTTTTAAACAGATTGATAACATTTACTGATCATAAGAGTTATACTTTTTGCTACAACTTATGCCACTATAGAGTGGCTCCTACAGAGCTCCAGCTACAATGCAAATCACAGGTTTATATTAATGTGCTTGTTGTAGTATGTTATTGTTTCTATAGTAATCACATATCCTGTATGGTATATACTACACATACTCTATATGGGGTTAAAAAAAGTAAATCCTTGGTAAATTCTCCAGTGGCAAAAAGTCTTCAGAACAGTCTAGTGAGTTAATGCTTGTTTATATCTGCTGTATTGTAATTTTAACAGACACTAACATGGTGGTAGGATATTTCACCAAATTAAACACAACTATAATTGAATAAAAACATGATTCATTGTTATTTAAAAAACGGAATAATTCTTGACAAGTGGTATAATATGAATAAAATGCTTTAGGATGTTCTGATATAGGAAACTTTTTAATCTTGAAGGGATAACGATAACTACTGTAACTACATAAAAAGTACAGTGTGCACAATCCTGGGTAAAGGCTCTGTTCTGACTGTTTTTCTTTCTTTCTGCCCACAGTGATGGTTCTTGCATATTCGCTGCATAGGGGATATACAATATTTTTTATACTTTTCAGCGTATGTGGTAAGTTTCACAAAACTTCTTGACAGTCACTTATGGTAAGAACTTATCAAATTACATATTAATTAAATATTATTACATTCTCCCTCACACAGGAACCTATATCTTGATGAATTTGCTCACCGCTATTATCTACAACCAGTTCCGAGGCTATTTACTGGTGTGTCACTGTTTTGTTGTTGATTTAGTAGTAAGTGTCTGTTAGAGATCGTTAGGGCCTTGCTTACGAATGTTTGTATTTTTGTCTCGTCTTTGCAGATGTCAGTGCAGGCCTCTATTTTAAGGAGACGTCTGGGGATCCGAGCTGCATTTAGGGTGCTGTGCTGTCCGAGTCAAAGCCAAAACCATCATTCTGAAGATCACGTGTAAGTCATACTGTAGATAGCGTCGTCTCTTACACGGTGGTTACGCCATCTTTTGTCTTAACTACGGAGAGTTGTAGATTCCGACTGGACAGGCGCTGTGTTGATGGATTTTATGAAACAGCAGCCCTAGTAATTGGCATGCCAGCTGTAATTTAAAGTATAAGGTGATAAAGCTGACATGGTACATAATCTAAGGCTAACAATAAATGTATTTAAAACCATGTTATTCAACAAGGAAAAATATATAACTATTGGATATTATGTTGTTTATTAAGCATTTATAAAAGAAGTCTCCAGTGTGCATGCTTGTGCCGAACTCAGGGTTTTTTCCCCCATCAATTCTTAACTTCAGTTAAAAAAAAAAAAAAAAACAACAAGAGGTTAGTGAGGAAGTGACTGTTTATAACTGTATTTACATAATTTGATCAATGTTTACCTGTTTTGAGAATTTATATGGTATTAAATGTGAATCAAAAGTATGAAACATTGTTAAAATGTAAATCATTTTGGATTATTTTCCTGTAACAGCACATACAGTACATAAGATTTTATTCTTTACTTAACTGACGTATGCAGTATCGGACCTCCAGAGTCGAGAGTTTGAATCCCGCTTCTGGCCTGTGTGTGTGGAGTTTGCATGTTATTGGTGGGTTTCCTCCGGGTACTCCGGTTTCCTCCCCCAATTCAAAGACATGCAGATCAGTTTAATTGGTGTTCCTAAATTTTCCGTAGCCTGTGTGCGCCCTGCGATACCCTCTCTTGTGCCCAAAGTCTCCTGGGATAGGCTTCAGGCCCCCGCAACCCTGTAAGCGGTATAGAAGATAAATGAATGAATGAATGACGTGTCCTGTATTTGTGTATTTTCAGAAAGAGGGTTCGAGTGGATACAGTGCTGCACGTCATGAAACGAGTGCAGATGACATCGTACTACAGACAAGCTGTCATTAAGGTGAGTTTTTCAGTTGAGAAAAGACTTCCTGGCTTTGTGTACAAGAGAAACCGTCCTATACTGGAAATAACTTTACTTCAGTTTACCATCTCATTCTTCAGGCTGCTCAGGAAATCCAAGATGGTTTTATTGATGGTGAAACATTTCAAAAGCTGTTTGATGAACTGGATAAGGAGCACATCAAAGAGGTAACAACTGTCTCTGCTCTGAGGAAGTCATTAGCATCAGTGTATTTAGATACAGCTGTATTTGCATGCACGTAGCTCTTTGCTTCGGAAAATATTTGTAAATTATTATATTTCCTCTTTGTCCACCAGCACCCACCGAACCCAGAGTACAGCTCCTCTGTCCTCCGGCTGATCCAAAAGGCATGTAGTCATTACTACTTCAATGTAACGGGAAACGTAGTGGCTCTCGCCAACGTCATCTGCATCTGTGTGAGTAGCCTTTTTATTTTAAAATGTAATATTGCCTAACACTTGCAAGAAGGATAAATGTGTTTAATATATAGGTTTGCCAAATATAATGTATAACGTATACATAAAAAAAAAAGATGGGGGTCATAAACAGTTACAAAAAAAAAAAATCCTGAAATTATGTTATAGTGGTCTATATTGCCATCTAGTGGTTATCATAGGAACAACATAGTTGGAAAGCAACAGGCAGGTTTTATTCAGAGAACGCTCCATCCTAAGGATTCCTGATCAGAAAAAAAAATCACATGCATAGCATTATTAAAGCTGTTAATCTTAATAAAAGTCTTTAAAAAAGAATCTTTAAAAAACAGATTATAGCTTTTATAATAATACAACTAAATCAGCGACTGTCAAATTGTTAAGCAGGGAACAATTGTTTAACCCTTGATTCAAATTTAAGTGCATAAAAATATATTTTTTATTATTCATATTACTATGAGAGGAGCAGTAATTTGTGTGCTTTTTATTAACTTTTTATTGCATTGTTAACAAAACTATAAATTGTGTTTTGCAGACAATCTTGGTGCTGGATTCAGAAAAAACTGTAACTGAACGGAATGATTTCTACATGGAGGTAACTTTCACAACACACACCGTGACCACAACAAGGCTCTTACCGATCATATCTATTATCTGCTAATTAACTTGCCGAGGTTGTGTAGAAGCAGAAAATGAAGAGAATTTGAGTAGGATTTTTGATTTATTTCATAAATCTTCTTATATTCAATCTCTGACCAGACTGCATTTATAATTGCCATCAACACTTGCTATATTAGTTTTTTATGATTTTTTTTTTTTACTTGGTTTGATTGTCAACTTGTAACCTGACTTGTCAGGGAATAAAATACAGCACATTTGTGACAGAGGAAAGCTGCATGTGATTTGTGCAGTTTCATTGGTGTTAAATGAAATGAAATTGTCATGATTGGTGCTTGCAGTGCTTGCATTGACCTTTTTTGGTGATTTGTGCTGCATTATCTTTTCCGTGGGTCTGGCTAGCTTTTGGCCCCCACGAGCATGGGTGAGCTTTGGGTGCCCAGGATGCTGTCACCAGTTTCCTTGTACAGTGGTACCTTGGCATTAAATCTTTTCCAGAGGCGAGTTCTTAAGATGAAATTTCGTATTGCGAAACACATTTTCCCAAAGTTAATCATGTAAATGCAGATAATATGTTCCAGCCACTCACAAATATTCAAAATATTACCAATTTCCAACGTTATAATCATATTTTTGGCATAAAAACAAACAAAACATTTAGAAATTACATGTAAATTAAGTAAAATATGAAATAAATAGACATTAAACTCACGTAACATTAATTTATGATTCTTCTTGGCACTGGCTGCTTTAAAAACCAAACTGAAAGTGATGTTGTTTTCTTCTTGCTGACGTGCCTGGGAACCATGGTGCTATGTCTTCACTAAATCTTGCACAAAATGCAAACAAATCCACAAAAATATGTAAACTTGCTTCGCTTGGCTTTCCAGTGATGCGAACGATTTTTGATTGGCTCCTGGGTGTATGCACAACTTCCCCGAAAATGCTTCTTACGTCGAAAATTTCAGTTCTTTAGGTAAAATTTCTTGTGGAGCGTTCGAATATCGAGGTATCACTGTATAATTGATAACCAAGGTTGATGTGTTAATGTTATATAACTGGTGTATTTAATATTTTGCTGAAACCTTTTATCTCCACTAAATATCTTTCTTCCTTTTTTCTCTTTTTAATTGTTATTTTTACTCGTGCATTTTGACCTGTAGCCTTTTGGCACTTTGTGTTGAATATGATGGATTGTTTTGTGTTTGTACAGGTCATTAATTGGGCTTTTATCATCTACTACCTGATAGAGATGATACTGAAGCTGATTGCACTTGGTTGGAAGGGTTACCTCTCATACAGAAATAACATCTTTGATGGTTTCTTCACCATTGTTCTGCTGGTAACTAAATACATCATGTTCAAGCTTATAAAAGAAAATTATTGTCTGACCAACAAGTCTGCTGATGGGGAACAATTTCATGTTTTATAATTTGATAAACATTATTTAAATTTCACTGTCTTTCACTTGTTTCTTTGTTAAATAGATCCTCCAGATTACAATTTTTGTCATGTTCAAGATTAGAAATCCGAAATCGTAAGTATGATTTCACTGACAACTAGTATCACAATTCAGTTCAATTTGAATAAAAAAATAATAAATAAATAAATAAAACTTTTTTTTTTTTATCCCATGGGACAATTTAAGGCAGTTGTTAAAAACAATACTGTAGCATAGAATGACAAAAATAAAATACTTTGAGTAAACATCTGTATTAATATCTGTTTAAAGTGTCTGTAAATAAATATAAACTGTATACAGTGCTTAAGGTGAAATAGATAAACACATATCTAAAAAATATAATCTTAAAGTTGTGCAGCATGTTAAACACCGCTACTACAATGACAGTAATCATTTGATGTTGGTATTTGTCTTGTGTTCTCTGTGCTAATGGTGGCTGTGTGTCGTTCACAGGATGGCGAGCCAGGGCGGAGACGTATCTTTATGGGAACTGGTGCGACTTGTCAACATGCTGATCGTCTTCCGTTTCCTCAGGATCATTCCAGAAATCAAGGTCAGCAGCACTGGCCCTATAAATGCCTGGTGTAATGTTTATGATTATGATCGTGATCATGTCAACTCGTCAACAGTCCACCTTGTGCACATGCGACATTCACATCACTGGGCTTGACTGAGAATCATTGTACTAAAATATTTACTGTTGATTTTTACTGTTTACAGATCTTTAGACCATATGTTGTACTTGCCATCCATTTGTGTCCATTATTGTTGTGGAACCTCACAAAACAAGTTAGTTCCTGTTATCACTTATGTTATAGGAGGTATAAACAGTCGATCCATCATCAGCCCCCATCTCTCTCGCTATCTCTCTCCCTCTCTCTTAATTTTTCTTTCCTTTTGTCTGTTGAAGTTAATAAGACAAACAACACATCTTGTCTTTTTAAGGCAAGGAAAGCTCCTTTGTCCTGAAGACCTTCATGTGGTGGAAAACGTACCGCTGATTGCAAGGCTCTGACACTGGAGATTCCTTCCATAAATGCTACATAATTTTTAATTATTATTATTATTTTTTTTTACAGAAACCACAATCATATTCATGATTACACATTTTTTTATTTGTTAATTTATGCTTTTTAATCTATTTAATTCTTTTTATCTGTTTATATATATATATATATATATATATATATATATATATATATATATATATATATTTTTTTTTAGATTAGAGTTCTGGCCCCATCTTGTGGTTAGGACTGGGTATTTTATTTTCTATTATGACTCGCAGGGCTTTCAATTTAATTTGTATTCTCCATGTTAAAAAAGTGATTTTTTTTTATTTAGTTATGATAATGGTGCAAGACATTGAATCCATGGCCAGTTTATAATTTAGCTTTTGTCTTTTTTTAATTCCCTGTTTGTAGTTGATGGCTCTGGTGGCCAGCACTCTCGTGGACCTTGTGAAAAACCTGCGGGCTTTTGCCGGGATTCTGTTGGTGAGTATTAATAGTGCTTTACAGCTTTTAAAACCATGAATCAGTTAGAGATGCCAGTTTGATGTTTTTTTTTATTTCTGATTTAGGTGGTGTACTACATGTATGCTGTTATTGGTATCTGGCTTTTCCAAGGAGCTATTACTCCTCCAAGTTCAAGGTACTGTATATACATCAGTATTAAATATTGTATTACAAGACTTTCTCAGATTATCTCAGTATTGACATTGTGTGTGTATGTATAAATGTATGAACAAGCACTGTTCAAGTCAAACTGGGACTTTGGATAGTAGAACATAACAGAACACGGTTATAAAAGTTAAATTTAATTTTACTTCTCTAAATAATCTCCTGCTACACTAAGGCACTTATACCGGTGTTTCAGCAGCGACGACGTGAAACTGCCAGTCTGATTATGGATCTGGCATACATACAGAATACAGGGAAAAGTGAACACTGGGAAAAGTGCATTATGTAGCAGAGGATTATTTAGAGCAGAAAATGTAGTTTTAACTTTTATCACCTTTTATGTTATTTCGAACAATCAATATCAGTCCTGGTTTGATCTGAACATCCTCCGTAGTTTTTCTTTCTTTCTTTCTTTCTTTCTTTCTTTCTTTCTTTCTTTCAGTAATACACTTTATATTGCAGACATTCCCAGTATTAACATTATTACACTAACTTTTATTGGAAGCAGCTGCTACAGTTGCAAATGTTCACAACACATTTTAGTACGTAACTTTTTGTAGTGTAAAAAAAGTTATCATTAAACAATTTTTCTTTCTTTCTTTATATTTGCTTGTATTGTGGCCAACTCAAGCAGTAAGAATGGTACATCCAACTTCACCATGGAATGTGGTTCCTATGAACAGCTGGAGTACTGGCCGAACAACTTCGATGACTTTGCTGTACGTATTTTCCCCCAGCAATATTTAGTCCATAGTTTAAGCACTAACAGCTCGTTTAAATATTTATCCTGTTCTAATATGTACTTTCAGTCATCTTTAGTTCTGCTGTATGACGTGATGGTGGTGAATAACTGGCAGGTCTTTATGGATGCTTACACGAGATACACCACTGAGTAGGTCAACAGCTCCAGGAGCTATAATATAATATTTATCATTTTTTAAATTATTATTTTCAACTGTGTTATAGTTTACCCAATTCTAATTGATTCCTGTATTCCTTTAGGTGGTCAAAGGTGTACTTTGTATCCTGGTGGTTCACCTCGTCTGTCATGTGGGTCAATTTGTTCGTGGCTCTGATTTTGGAGGTATGACCATTTTGGCTGTTACTGATTTTATTTCAGTTACCTGGGTTTTAGCAAATCTGCAATGATAGACAATGTTTTTTTGTTCCTAAATATACAGGATCTTTCAGTCAGTCTAGTTGCTATTATTGTTATTATACAAACAGGGTGTGGTCATCAGTTAGCTGTTGATCTAGAGTGCATATCCATGATCTGATAACCCCCGGGGTGAGGGTGTCCAATCATCTTTAATAATCTTTAACAATGTTTAATAATCTCCCCAAAAACACCCTGGTTTCAAGCACTGATGATGATGTCCAAGTAGCACCATCTAGTGTTTTATACAACCAGCTTCAACTAACATTAGATTAAAAATATCTAACTACAGATTTAATCCATAAAGTTGTTGTATAGAGACAAGGGGAAGTAAATATTGACCTTCATTTATAATGTTCCAGAACTTCACCTACAAGTGGGACAAAAGTTATGCCCTGAGTGTATCAGATGTGGAGAGGACAAACTATGAGGTCCCAGTGCAGGTCATGTTCAGGTAAGCTGCTGAACTCGGTGCTTTTGTCTCTGCTTCACTTTCTATGAATTTTCGTGCCTCATGGACATGTTTTTGACAGTTACAATTTCTTTTGTTAAGATTTTGCGATATAGTTTCATAGGTCTGTAGGCTTTTTGCTTGCCAGTTCATTAACACAAAAGGCTTTGCTTAAGGCTAAAATACATGTGTGGTGTTTTTATTTATTTATTTATTTATTTATTTTTAAAGCATTGTCTGATCTTGAGTCACCTTTCTATAGACAGTGCGCTTACATTGATGTGCAGTGTCTATACAGTATATATATATATTTGATTATTTTAATACTATGTTTTTGGGACAAAGCGGTCCATCAGTTAAATAGCTAAACTAATAATTAAACTTCTTTTTTTCCCCCATAATGTACATAATAAATAATTTTAGTTATATTCTATGTCAAGCGATCAAGAAGTCGCTGTGATTTGATCCTAAACAGGATCAGTTTTCTGATTTCAGCCATTAAAAAACTAAAGTTTTGGAAAATAATTTACCTTGGGCAAATGCAACTTGCACAATACACTCCACACAAAGTGCCATGACCTTAAGTTAGTCTGAAAAAGTGAGCAACATAAACACTTCATAATTCTTGTGACATGATGCTTTTCAGGAATAATATGACTGTTATTAGTGACCTTGTTTTGTAGTAGTTAGAACAAGTTGATTGAACTGCTATTTTGGTAATTTTCCAAATCAAATGATTGATTAAAAAAAATAGCACTATGCTTGATCAGCATCGTTGAAGTCAGTTTGTATTTTAATATGCAGTGAGAGAGAGCCTCAGGGTTTGTAACGAAAGTACATTGCATCGTTGCACATTCCTTACCGACATGCTCTTCATTCCTGCACTGGCTTGCCTTTGTGAATGAAGGCCATTAATTATTATTTTTTGATCAAACACTTGTCACACAACCTATAACACTTTTTGCTCTAAATCATTCTGTAATATGCATTTCTATTCACACACCTCCCACTTTCTCTTCAGAGAGCACATCCAAGAGCCAAGTCTAGAGGATGTAGAGAACCAACTTCAGTGTCTTCCACATCTTCATCTTCCTCGCTGGTCCCTGCAGTCACACAGCCCTTAACTACAGCTCCACACAAACCTGCTTTCCACCACACTGTACACCTACAGTACGTGACTGTGGACTGGAGTGTGGTCTTGAAGTGGGGTTAGCGCAGAAGACAGCGAAATGTGTTGCTCAGTTTTCTGCTGAACCTGTTAGTGACATGGCACTGTTTTAAAATGCCGGGAAAACTAAAAAAAAAAAAAAAATTATATAACATTTATTTATTTTTAATTAGGTTAATACTTCAGCATTTCTACTTAGGTCATAAAAGGGAAATTTACGTTTTTTTAAAAAAAATAAATTATTTAAATAGATATAGAATTTTAAGACTTTACATCGATAATGAACAAGATGACACCATCCAGACAGAAATTATACATCATGAGAGACCAAAAACAAAATTATACATATCTCAATTTAGTTAGCAAAATTATTTACGAATAAAAAAATAAATAAAAGGTTGTCTGTTGGCAAGATATGACCTACTGTATAATAATGATTAAGCCAAATTCAATTCCATTTTTTTCTCCCACCATTTAACTCAACTACAGGGAGCAGATGTCATTAATCTAGAAAGAGTCTTCTGAAGTGATCCTGAAGCTCAATCAGAGGATCTTCTTCCATGCAACTAGACTTTGTTTTAATGGGACAATGAAGATCTCAACAGTAGTGCTGCTGAAATGCAGAATTTATTGTGGTGCTTTTTAACATTAAGCAATCAGTGCATTAATTTCCACAAAGCTGTTATGGCATTACAGTTTTTGAATGATAAATGTCTATTGGTCTTAACTCTAACATCTCTATAAAGGAAGCATGTGGTATTAATCAGCGAACCAGTAGATGCCACATATACCTGTTAATGCTTCCCGAGATGATGGTAATGTCAATAAATGGTGTGGTTCACTTAATTTGTGTGTAGCAGCCTGAGAAAAACCTTCACGTGATGACATTTTGACATAAAGCAAAAAATGTTCTTGTTTGTTTTTAACATATATTTTAACTAGAAGTACAAGTTTTTCTGTCTGAAGTAGAGAGGTACAAAGTGCACAAAATTATTCAGGCATTTTATTATGACTTTCATTGAAGTTCATCCATTCACACATATACAGATATCTTTGAAAAGATCTTGCAGCCTGAAAAGTGAAGGTGTTTAAACCTTTGTCACTCCAGACGAAAATGCTTCTGGAAATTCAGACATGTTGTCCTGAACCTGTGCATACCCATAATGTTTTTTGTGTTTCAGAATTGAGCAAGCGCTCTGTTAATCAGATTGCTACTTAGTGGTTTGGAATATTTTCATCTAATAGTCTGTATGCAATTCAGTTCCTCATTATTTTATTATTAAACTCCTATGCAGAGATGCCACATATTGATATTGCCGCCATGCTTCTGAGGCAAAGTTGTCATTTTGGTTTTTGTTTTTAGAACCATTTAGAATCATTTCTCTCATTCAGGGGCACAAGGCTCTTTAAGTTATACTTAAGGCATTTTGAAACGCCGCTTTATGACACACGCATTGTGTGCACGCATGGTGCAGCTGTGTCCATGTTGAACATTTTTTATATATATATTTTAGTTGCGTATGGATGAAGACAATTTTGAAGACATTGTGTTGAACTTTTTAAACAGAAGTATAAGAATTGTTTTTAAAAATATCAGTAGATATGTGGATTAGTGAAGATAAGATTTTTTTAATTAAGGGAATAAAAACATTCATGCACATCATTTTGGTGAAAAATAATATTTATGATTTAAATTCCACTTTGGGTGCTGTGGACTGTTTGGTGAGGCCTCCATGGATCAGGCTTGTTTATCCAGCGCATCCCATGGGTTGGTGGCCTTGGTCTATTTGCTTGCTTGCTTGGCGCTGTGCGTAGTTGGTTATGATTCACAGAGTGTTCTGGTGTCTTTCTATCCTGGCCAGCATTGTTGTGTTGCATTGCCTTTTTTGGGATCGGATTGGACGGATTGGCCTTACAGTCCATACAGGCATGGGTGAGCCTTTAGTGCCCCTGATCCTATCAGCAATTTTCTGGTGTATCGTTGCTGATCAGTGTTGTTCAGGTTATCTGGCAGTGGTGTTAATATTAAGGCTGATCAGTGTATGTACGTATACTCACTTTTGGACAAAATGTTACGTATATTATTTAGTTGTTTTTCAAAATTTGCGTCATCACATGGTTTTCCCAGATTACTCACACAGGTAGAGTTGGTTAAATTGGTTAATCTCTCATTGTTTATTGACCATGTACAATCATCAGAGTGCAATATGATATATCCAGTAAAATATATCCAGTGAGCTAATTTTTATCTCCCACATTTATAGTATATGAATCCTAACCATAAGCCAGAATTTACAAGGCTGGGAAAAAATGTTTACACCAAAGTGTTTTATTATGGAAATTTAAGGGCAGTTCTCATGGCAATTGATAAATCTATGAATTTTGTACATTGTATTCAATGTAGGTAGGAATTGTCAAACTGTGCATCTATGGTACTATGATTGGGGCATAGCACAAAATGTTCAAGAAAGCATGGGGAACTAGAAGTATTTTTACTGTAATCGAATATTTTAAGTGTTACTCATGTTACTACATTTATTGTTGGAGTAATGGTGTAGGTTTAACTTTATGTTAATCAGGTGCACCCGTTCTTCTCATTTTTTGTTGAATTGTTTAACTAAAATCAAACTTGCACTGAAAATGTGGCCGATAATAACTAGATTTTAAAAAATGCCAAGTAGATATTTCTGATAATGTGATAGACCATTAAAATACAAAGGAGTTGGTGATAGATGTTAATCAATATATAAAATGACCAATAATAAAAATGTACATTTGGTTTAGTAGACTGGTACTATGATTGGGGCATTTTTAACAAAACAACTGTGTTTTCTAATATGAAAAAAAAAAGATGCGTAAAGAAATCTAAAGGGGAAAATCACTGCTGCAAAGGAGCCATTTTTTAAACTTAAGTATATAATTTAATATGTTGGTATGTTGGAAAAGACTGTTGTATGCTATTAGCATGTTTAATAAAATGTATATATGTAAAAAAAAAAAAAAAAAATCTGCATCACTGATACCATTCCATGAGCATTTCAGTGTTTTGAGATATGTTTGAACAAATTAGTATATTATAACGAGAAATATTGATTATTATTATTTTTTCTCTATTTCTTTCTCTTTTTTATTCTTGAGCGCTGATTGGTCAGAAAGTGTTGATTAACTTTCTGTTTTGCCAGCAGAGTTACATCACTGTTTTATATTAATGCACTTATAAAGTGTTTCCATAGTAACAGATTCTACGTTTGTTGTTTGGAACGGATGCCAAATTGCAGGAGTATAAAAGAAGAAAACGCTTTGGGACAGACTGGTAAAAGGCAATAATCACTGTTAAAGTTAAATGTGTTAAATTGTTAATGTGTTTTCCTATAAGAGCAAGAAACTGTGTTTTTCTAACTTGCGTGATTGTTATAGTTTAGTTCCAACAAATGGCGGTAGTGACTTTGACACACCTCTGAATTTTAAATCATCTGTCTAATTTGCCTTTTGTTTCTTCCTATGGAGAAAATGTATTGCGTCCTGCATGTCTGTCTCCTTCTCAGTTCCTTTTCACCACAGAGAGACAAACACATTTTGTTGACCAGTTGGGGCACGTTTACCCAAAACAGCATGCGTTGACAACCAGAGCACTTGAGGACAGATATCAAAGTGCCTCCTACCCACCCCGGCGCTTCCCTTCCAATACACAAGTCATTCTTACCCCTTCATACACAAACAAGCTCCCTCCCTTGACATTGCTTATTTTCTCTCCTGATTTGACATGAAGTGGTCTTTAACTGCCAACTGCAGTGTGACATCACTCATCACTGCATATAATTCCTTCTAACTAATTTTCATAACCGTATCCAGGTTATTCGCCCCTGAGCATAATTAGATTCACTGAACCAAACCTCAATGATATCACGCCAAAAAGCAGTCTTTTCATATTTGAGAAATAAAAACCGTGTGAAATAGGGTAACCCTACTCAATTGCAGTACATATCCCTAATATTTATATGTCTTTATCAAGCTGAATAAATGTGGTTCTGTTGCTATCTACTTTGATCAGTTTACGCCGCTGGGGGCTTAAACCAGGGCCAGCAATGTTTATATGTACGAAATGGTGTCAAAAATGATCCTCAGTCTAGCTGTATAATTGATTTTTTTTTGAAAAGGTAAATACATAATTTTTCAGCACAATGTCCTCGCTTGTCAATACACTTCTGTCAGCACATGTTTTGTATTCCCTTTTTAAAAAATGTTTTAGGCTGAGCTGCGAGCCAAGAAAGCACCACTGTCTTCACTTCTTCAGCAGAAGTGAATCTTCGTCCTTGTAGGGCTGCTTTCCGGGGACCAAACGGGTGAAAATCTGATGGAGCAAGATCAGGACTATAGGGACGATGTTATACTGTAACAGAGCGTCAACAGTGTGGGCGGAAGTGTGTGGACATGCGTCGTCATGCAAGATCCCAACGCCCTTGGATAGCAGTCTGTATTTAATCCAAATACAGGCTTCAGCTCTTTAATAAGCGTGTCACTGTAACGAGCGCTGTTGATTGTTGAACATTTTTGCTGATAATATTGCAATATTGGCCTTTTAGAATCCCAGAAAACTGTGAGCATCAATTTCTCAGTTGATGGTTGACTTTTGGACATCGATTGAGGATGTTTCCGTTCCATACTCTGCCATTTACTCTCATGCTTGTGGTGATGAATCCATGTCTCATCACCAGTAATGATCCTCTGTAAGCAACTTCCCCCTTCTTTAGTGAACTGGTCCAAATTTTTATTTGCAGATATCCAAACGCTCCTGTTTACGCTCTTCTGTGAGTGGTTTTGGCACCACGTACTGTACACCCTCAGACCACAAAGAACTAATCACAGCACTCTGCTTTTCTTTCTTGCAAATCGCAATCCGGGGTCCATTTTTGCTCTCACAGCAGTTACAAATGAAATAAAGTAATACATTTACATTTGCACAGCAATGACTGGGGAGACAGTAGCCTTGAACTGAAAGCGCTGATAAGACTGTGTGGGTAACAGAAGTTTAAATTTGACTGGAGTGTGGATAATTTTTGACTCACCCTCATATATGTGTGTTTATATTTCACTGCAAAGGTCTTGGGCACCATATTACCTTTGGTACAGTTTTTGTTTATCAGCTGTTTTACTTACAGTACTGTGCAAAAGTATTGGGCGAATAAAAAAAATTCATAACCAAAGATGCTTTTGAAAACATTTATACATGAAAGGGATTTCTATAAAGAGCACAAAAGAGTCATCAGATGAACACAGGCAATATTGGGTATGAAAATTCTTTGCTTGAAAAGAAACAAGTTTGTGCAAAAAAACAAAAAAAACAAAAAAAAAAAAACAGGGTGTCTAAGATTTTTGCATAGCACTGTATCCAAAAATCTGAGAGCACACTAAGGATTTGCAGGTTTTTTTCTGAAATATAAATCTTGAAATGGAAATCATCAGGTTTTGAGCAAACACGAGGAGTCCATCAGCACGAGCACATGAAAGCAAACACTGTAAAAAAAATAACTCTTGAGCCACACCTCATTTCTTATTACATTAAATTCAATTATGTATATGTAATAAAATAAATAGAAACAAATGTTTTACACTGACAGGCTGCAAAGTGCCTAAAGATAAAATAAAAAAATTATTGTTTATGCAGCAGCCTCATTTCCCCTCTCGTCTGTTCCAACCACTCAGCATTCAGCATCACCACTATACTATTCTCCTGCCTAGTCATCTGTCATCACTTGCACCTGTTTCTCACTGGTTCATGCTTAAAGTTAGGTGGTTGTTATGCTTAAATGATTCATAGGTTACTGTGTGGCTTAACAACCAACAACAAATAAAAATATTTCTCTGATAAGTCCTTCAGGACACCTGGAGATCAATTCCTCAAGACTACATTAAGAATACAAGAAAATCCGTCTCTTATGGAAGCAAAATATGAAGAAATGTGGGTGGCTCAAATATTTGTAAGATTCTACTTTTCACTTATTGTTTTGTAATAAAAACCTTTAGTGTCAAATTAACAAAAAAAAAAAAAAAACCGGCTGTTGCTAACCGGAAGCATTCCCACCGACGCTCTCAGGCTTTGGCTCAGGTCAAGGGCTCAACAGTGGTACTGCTGGGGCTTGAACCTCCGACCTTCCGATCGGTAACCCACAGCATTAACCGATTGAAATGTTAGTTCATAAGAAGAGAATCCTCTAACAACAGATCTTTTGCATAAAGAAAATTACCCTTCGGCTCAACTTGTCAATCAGAGTGATTCAGGCTCATGTAAAAAAATAAAAAATAAAATAAAATAAAAAATTATTCAAACTGAACTTTTGATGATAACTGTAAAAACAGGCAGAAAATCAGACAACTGGCCTGGTAGGTAGACAATCTTACCTCTGGACATCCCCTTTTATTTTTGTCTTCTTGGAATCACTGGCAAACTGACATTGGGATATTAACTGTTGGCAGATTTGTCCATGTTCGTTTGACATTTCTCTAAATAGGTCCACACCCACCTGTTGAGTATGCTGGGGTTATGAGAGGATCTGTGATAGGTGTCTAATTACACGATTGATTGACTGTTGTTAATTACTGCCAGGTGTGTATGCCAGAGACCAAAAACTAAAAAAACTCCCTGTCACCAGCCTTATGCTTCAACATACTTAACAAATAAAGATAATTATACCGTATAATAATAATTCATATAATGAGTCGGTTACTGGACAGAATCAAGAACCCCTAGCACTAACAGGTTACCCATGCTAGAGGACTATAACCTCATTTCCTAAATTTTGAGAAACTTGTTTATTTGAGGCCACGGACCATCGAGTCCATTGGGAGTCCAACACCTTAATCACACACTTTATATAAACAGTAAGAAACGGTAAAACTAATTACTAAAAATTTGGGATTTTGTATCTCACATTGTAGCTCAAGGAAATGAGTTGAGAACATTATCAGAGGTGTTTTCTAGCAGCTCCCTCCTCAGTACTGCAGAACGTATTGATGTACTTTTATGGTACCAGTCTGACAATTAGTGTAATTAAAGAAATGGTAGAACACCTGTGATGTGGAGTGATACATTTAGTTTAACATTATGCTTAACGGGGCTATTATGTACTATTATCACCACTCGTGGAATGTCACAATGTTTTCCTTGAATGAATGGAAGTTTAATGTTGTTGTTGGTCTTTCGTCTGCTCCCGGCAAGGGGTCGCCACAGCAGACCATCCAGTCTGCACATACAATCTTCAAGTCAAATCAAGTCGGCGCAAAGTGATAAAGCAACAACATGACATTTCAATACTTTGTGATAATGAGGTAATGTGTCGAGGTAAGGTTTTGACACAGGTTTTACACCGGATGCCCTTCCTGACACAACCCGCCCCTTTTATCTGGCTCGGGACCCGCACTGCGTCCATTGGCTGGGGTTTGGGCACTGGCTGGGAATCGAACTGGGCCTTTAAGTTTAAGTTTAATATTGGTTCTTTTTACTCAAACAGTAATGCAAAATACATAAGTGTACATTTTAAAATTAGCTATTAGTCTAACCAATAGGCAATAAAATACTTTAAATAAAAATGAATACAGTGCAGACCAAAAGTTTGGACACACCTTCTCATTCAAAGAGGTTGAATTTGTATTATGGCAAGAAAAAAAGGAAAGAAAAAACGAGCGGCCATCATTACTTTAAGAAATGAAGGTCAGTCAGTCCGAAAAATTGGGAAAACTTTGAAAGTGTCCCCAAGTGCAGTCACAAAAAGCATCAAGCGCTACAAAGAAACTGGCTCACATGCGGACCGCCCCAGGAAAGGAAGACCGAGAGTCGCCTCTGCTGCGGAGGATAAGTTCATCCGAGTCACCAGCCTCAGAAATCGTAGGTTAACAGCAGCTCAGATCAGAGAGCAGGTCAATGGCACACAGAGTTCTAGCAGCAGACACGTCTCTAGAACAACTGTTAAGAGGAGACTGTGTGAATCAGGCCTTCATGGTAGAAGATCTGCTAGGAAACCACTGCTAAGGACAGGCAACAAGCAGAAGAGACGCGTTTGGGCTAAAGAACACAAGAAAGAACACAAGAAAGAAAACTTGCTGAATG
>JAAGKR010007457.1:0-36639 GCA_011419295.1 Clarias macrocephalus | reverse complement strand
ACTGCCGCTGGTGCCCCTAAAGGCCTGGCTAATTTCACGTGTCTCAGTATGGAGTCTCCTATAACCAGAGCTCTTTCAGGTTTCTCAGCGGGTGCATCACTGAGGAGAGCGAACCTGTTGGACACGTGAAGCGCAGAAGAGGTGTGCTCCGGTGGGCTAGCCTTAGCGTTAGCTTTGGCTGAACGAGTATGCCGCCGAGTCGTCACCCACTCGCCCCGCTGTGAGGGCTCTACTGCCGGAGTCGGTGGCTGGTTATCTCCGCCTGCGGCACCCAGACTTTCCGCTACGAGAATAACGCTGCTCTCGCGCTCTCTAACCCTCTCTAAAGTCTGGATGCACTCCTCTAATGCTAATATCTTCTCCTTCAGGGTGCTCACTAACACACACCTATCACAAATAAAATTATCACTAATGACGGAGGAAGAATGTCTAAACATCCTGCACTCCACACACTGAGCGAGCTGAATGGTGGACATAGTAACGGACCTTTGTGCCGGAGTTGTGATTATTTGCTGATGGATTCGCTTGTTGTTGGTCAGATGATATGCGCGTTCTCTCAAAAGGCGCAAAAACTGATCAAGTCCAGTAGTATCAAAGCGTAAAAACTAGTTTGTTATTTAGTAAAAACGGGAAAAATATATAATTATAAAAAATATATATATAATCTAAAACGCTGTTACAAACAGACGAGGAACTTTCGCGGGAAGAATACGAAAAACAGGAAGCTGAAAAACAAAATTCCTTCGCTCTGGAATCAAAAATAAAACTTTCCCCCAGCAAAGATCTGATGGGGCATTAATCACTTATCACAGCTGTGAATAGATGCGGCAGCAGAGACAGATTAAATCCCCATAAACACTCACACTTGAGAACAATACTAAAACAACTAAAAGGTTCCAAAGGTTTAGTGCCTGTTATCACTATATGTGTTTTTTACTGCTTATATTTTTTGTCCTAGTTTCATTTGGTTTTATGCGATTTCATGTGCTGTGTGTGTGTGTGTGTGTGTGTGTGTGTGTGTGTGTGTGTGTGTGTGTGAGAGAGAGAGAGAGAGAGTGTGAGAGAGAGAGAGAGAGAGAGAACACAGTAGTGTTTATAGGTTTAATCAGCTATTTACAAGATGCAGTAACGGTTAAAGTGCCACAGGTGCGTGTGTGTGCGTGCGTGTGTGTGTGCTTCTGCGTTCGTCAGGTTCGCCTGAGATGGGTTTAACACAAACACATTTGTGCGCCGGCAGGTTGAAAGAACCCAACTTAATTAATGGCGCATAATATCTGGGACAAATATCTGCCCATACGGATCAGTATTTCTTTTGTCATTTATCCCTGCATAATGCTCCCCTATCAAAAATTTGATAGGGCATTAATCACTTTTCACAACTGTGAATAGATGCGGCAGCAGAGACAGATTAAATCCCCATAAACACTCACACTTGAAAACAATTCTAAAACAACTAAAAAGTTCCAGAGGTTTAGCGCCTGTTATTGCAGGACATGGATCGTTTACCTAGAGTAAACTATTGTATTTTTACTGCTTATATTTTTGTCGTAGTTTCATTTGGTTTTACGCATTTTCATGTGCTGTGTGTTTATGAGAGAGAGCTTATATTGTCTTGGATTACTACTACTGCCACTACTATTAATAATAATATTTTTTGTTATGCAAATGAAACCCATGGGACTCAATCATCATCATCAATCATCATTTTAGGTGCTATTTGTGCGTGTACGTGTGCGCGTGTGTGTGTGCGAGAGTGAGAGAGCTCGAGCTCATGCGCGCGTAAGATAGCTTAAAGTATATTGTGATTTGGCCAAGGTTGCTAAAGCCTGGCTTATACTATTAATACAAATTATTTAAATTAAACCTATTTGTCTCAATCACAAATTAAGCCAACGCTGTAAACAGAAGACACAACAAATTATACATTTTCATATATACATTTTACAAATTATAAATATATATTTTCAAATATAACATTTGAAAAAATATATACAAAAGAAATAAATGAAAACAATCACTAATTGTTGCTAAAGGCAGCTAGTGTCTGTTCAGGGTCAAGTTTATAAGGGCATTTGTAAATACAGAGTACTGCAATGCATCAAACACTTATTTCCTGGTTTGTTCTATTGTAAATATTGCTTATTAAAGATGCACTGTTTTATGGGACATGGCAGTTTTGTAATGTTCAGCAAAATAAACACTGTCTAGGAGAATTTACTGTAAACGTGTCAAAGTCACAGGTGTGTGTGTGTGTGTGTGCTCCTGCATTCGTCAGGTTTGCCTGCGCTCGCTTTAACACAAACATATTTGCGCAGATCAAAAAAAAAAACCCTTCAAACACAGCATTTAGCAGTAACAGTCAGTAGTGGGGGGAGTCAATACATTCTCCATTGACGTTTCTCACCTTACAGATCTGGCCATTAAGATCGCACGTTTCGAGAAAAGGGACCTCGCGCGCTTCCGTGGCAGCTCGTGGGAAGCTGTGAAAATTGAAACTGAAGCCGAAGATGTGTTATCTCTCTTGTGCCATTGACAGCAAGCGACAGAGCTCATAAACTTATTTAAATACGGATATGTATTTATTCTTCATTTTCTTCTCTCCTGCAATGATGATACGTCTTTGACTGCGCTTTCTCCATTCAGTATTATTATCATTAGTAGTAGTAGTGAAAACTACAGCTGATTAACTATCTCTGCAGTGGTTAAAACAGCGGATTTATTTCATTTGGGGTATTTCTAACAGGCAATCTAGTAAATAATAATAAATAGATAAAATAACCTAGCACTTAAACATTTAACCCAGCAGTTTTAGAGTGTAACATAAAAATATTCCATTCGTAAAATAGCATTGGTGAAATCATAGGTTGTGTATAGAGTTGTTATAAAAACAATACAACAAAGCTTATGGTAAATAAATTCTCAGAAGTATAAACATGATTTTGTTTTAGTCTACTCATTGACAACATGACTGCACGCGTCCGAGGTGAACACCCGCGGACCCCTAGTTACTGTAATCCATCTTCTCACCTTTCATTCACAATAGGTGTGAAGTTATCAAACCGGTTGATTGCAACTCAGCGCAGCTAAATTGTTGGCTTGTGTTAACGTGTTCTTGAGAACAAAGCGCCATCTGGTGGTGGCACCAGGTAAATGAATGGACGTGTTTACTGCGAAATCTTGACACACCTCCCTGGCAGGAGAGGGAGGGGGGACCACGGGGTCCAAAAGAAAGCCGCATGGGATCCGCCCGGCATTCACATGGCTGCGGCTATTTCGTGTGGCTACTGTATACGGCGGCTCAAAATTTAGGGCATCTCTTTTCATCATCATGAACATAATATGAAGCGCATATACGCACATTCATCATAAAAGATCTGTTGTAAAACTAAATAAAATTCATGTTTACTTCAGCATTGGAAACAAGATTGTTTTAGGCTAACTAAGTATACATAATTCTTCGTTGTACTTGGTCTGTCTTTTAGATAAAGTCCTTCCATGCGCCAGCTAGGGGATATTTAGTGAAGGACAACACATTTATTTTAATGTGCTAATGTTGCTTGTGGGATCTCGCGGGAAAAAGCGCACATTCTTAAAGGCCAGGGCCCGTATTCACGAAGCTTCTTAAGCCTAAAAGTTGCTCCTAGTGACGGAATTCTAAGAAAAATCTTAGAATTAGAGCATTTTCTTAGAATTTTTCCTTAAATTTAGGATTAAATATAAAAATGATTCACAAAACATCTTAGCCCTAAAAACTATGGAACTCCAAAGTGTTCAAAATTAAATAAATAAATAGGACATGATGAAATAAAAAACTCTATGAATAAATAAGACACAGATATGTAATATGAGAATGATATTGTGAAATAATGGAACACATTTTGAAAAAAAGCTTATTATTGTGAAATATATTGCTCTCTGCTATATAAATGTACTTTATTATTGTGAAATAATACTTCATGGTCATTATTTTTCCCAATAACAGAGATTATTGCAGAGGCATTTTATTTAATTCCAGCTGTTTTTATTCCAAAATGTCATTTTTTCAAAGTCAGTATTTATTTCAAAATCCCGTTTTTCCCCATGGCCGATTTATTTCATAATGCGACTTTTCAGCAGAATGAGTCGTTCTGTCAATCAAGAGCGATAGGGCAGAGCCAGCTGTGTGATTGGTTGCTCCGTTATTCAGACCTAAGTATCAGCGCATGAAGTATCGATTTAGGTCTAATGGTGCAATACGTGTCCTATGCAGTAGGTGGCAGAACAGTGTCTACAGCACTGTAAACCCTTATGCTCAAAGTGATTAAACACATTGAGTACTGTTAACATTAATTATTTCAATTAGGTCAAGTTAATAGACCTTTTTGAGTATTTATGAGTTTGTTGAAATGACACTTCTCAAGTTAGCTGAACAAATTTTATATTTTATGTAATCGTAAGTACTTAACAGTAACTGTCACCTTAAACTTCCACCAATGTGAACTCTATAGTGCACTGGTGGTTCAGTGGTAGGTGTTTCGCCTGCCATGCGGGAGACCCGGTTTCTCCTACTTCGTTCTCTCCTCCTCATGCGCACACACCTCCTCACGCGCGCACCTCCGCAGCAACTCTTAAAGGGTACTGTACATACATAATACAACATAATAGTGGCCGTTACAAAACACACGCTCTTTGTCGGCGGCGACTGTACGATCAGAGATGCCATATTATGGTTTCCCTCATTTTTACAATAAATTTACGTACTGACTGGACTGGCCCGCATTAGCCAGCGGCCCACCGGGAAAACGCCTGGAGCTCCAGATGGCCAGTCCGCCTAGCACGTTGTTGCTAGCTGTAGCGGCGGTCCGCGGAGCAGGTATCCAGGGAAACTAATCGATGTTAAAGGATCAGCCAATAGGCGCGCAGGTCTAACCCACTGGCACTGATTGACAGAACGACTCATTCTGCTGAAAAGTCGCATTATGAAATAAATAGGCCATCGGGAAAAACTGGATTTTGAAATAAATTCTGACTTTGAAAAAATGACATTTTGGAATAACAAAAAAAAAAAAAATAACAGCTGGAATTAAATAAAATGCCTCTGCAATAATCTCTGTTATTGGGAAAAATAATGACTATGAAATATTATTTAATAATAATAAGTACATTTATATAGCAGAGAGCAATATTTTTTACAATAATAAGCTTTTTTTCAAAATGTGTTCCATTATTTCACAATATCATTCTCATATTACATATATGTCTTATTTATTCATAGAGTTATTTATTTCATCATGTCCTATTTATTTATTTAATTTTGAACACTTTGGAGTTCCATATAAAAACAGCTCCTAAGGTAAAATTTGTTAAGAGTAGAGAGGAGGACTTTTAAGAAGCTTAAGAGTTTCTCTAGCAGAGGACAAAATGGCGGAAGGAAGAAATATTCTCAAAACACTGAACATAAAGCTAAAAGTAAACACTTCTTTTCTATCCCATTTGGTTTTCTTGATGTTTTACTTCCTTCCATCTCTCTTAAATTGAAATTAAATAAACTGTCCCGCAATCATGTAAATTGTAAAAGCTGAGACATTTTGTTCCAATCAATCTAAAATGGATTACATTTAGCTGTTTAATTATCTTTAAGACATTTAGCCTAGAAACTTTGCATAAAGTAGCCTGTACTCATGATTATACAATTTCTTCATATACAAAAATAATGATTTCACTGTTGGTTCTATTATCATATAGTCTGTTTTCACAAAGAGCACATTTCATAACCTTTGCAGAGGTCAGAGGTTATTTTTTATTAACCAATCACAGTCCTTGAATTGCTGCATCATCCCTAGCAACAGGGTCGACCACACCGTTTTTCTACTTTCCTTACTCAGAGTTGCGCTAAAAAGTTTCCTAAATTACTTTTAGACTAGGACTCCCAGCTAGGACTTTTTAAGCGAAGATAGGAGTTCTCTGAGAGAATTCTAAGGAGCTTTGTGAATACGGGCCCAGTACACCCAAATACACATTATGCACACACTAACCATCCTACACACAAACAATCTAAACACATTACACATCATATACACACACGCACTGCACATCCTACCCACACTACACATCCCGCAAAAACAGTGACCGGCCCAAGCACCCCATTATCATCTTTACCAAACCGGGCCCATATAATCTCAAAACGTTGAGGATGGAATATTGCAATGGTATTTCTGATATCTCAAACAGTTAAGCCATGGCGATGCCTCATGCTGAAAAGTGGCTAATAACGTCACACAAACACACACACACACACACACACACACACACACACACACACACACACACACACACACACACACACAAATATTTATATACACACACACTATAGACATTAGAGTTTAGATGCTGAGTCCCGTTTGACATCAGTGAACATTCTCATCATCTGTTTTATTAGACCCAAACTGTAATGTTTGTCCATTAGGCATTTCCCTATAAGTGCACGTGCACTTTTTGCCCACCTTCTTACTGGTGCGCCTGGGTGGTGGTGACGCCCGTCATCGTTACTTGCAACTATATATTTAGGGCCCAAGCACTGTAGTGCGCAGGGCCCTCTTGTTCTTCTCAGGATTTTTTTTCCCCACACTTTTGGTACTTTTGGGGAGTCTCAGTCATCGCGCTACCACCTGACAGCAGAAAGTGTCTACTTTTAGAAATATTTTGTGACTAATTTTCAGCTAATTGGCTTCAAAATCAATAATTTCAATAATTTGAAAACATAGCTGATGTGAAACTGTAGGATTAAGGATTTTTGATTAACTGAATTGTGTTGCTATAGCAAGGGCTTAATTTAAGGAAAAATAGGGTACTTTTATCCAAGTGGAAAGTCCTAATGTTTCAAAACATTTTACGTTGAAAGAACAATTGGTTGTGAGTAAATTTGTTGAGTTTCATGATTTTATGATGCTCATACGGCTCCCAACAATATTTCCAACTATGTCCACTAGATGACGGTATTTCCCCGTTTTCTTTTAATATGGCTTCATGTTTACAATTTATCCATATGCAGAAATAATAAATATAAACAATACAAACATTTAAACTGCCCACTGTGCAACATTTGGTCTGGTGCACAAGGGCGGCGATAAACACACCACAGCACATACACACACACAAAAACACACATGAACCAACACCACACTTCCTACACACACACTACCCATCCTACATGTACACGAACACTACACATCCTACACACACCATCATACACACACATATATATATACACACACATGCACCTTAGAAACAGAGACAAACTACACATCGATCACACACACTATGCACACATTACACATCCTACACACACACACACACACACACACACACACACACTCTACACACATTACACATCCTACACACATACACTATGCATCCTACTCAGACTACACATCCTCTACACACACATTGCACATCCTACCATCCTGCAAGAATAGTGACCGGTCTAAGCACCTGCACCATTATCATCTTCCCCCAACCGGCCCCATATAATCTCAAAACATTGAGGATGGAATATTGCAATGGGATTTCTGATATCTCAAAAAGTTAAGGCCTGCCGATGCCTCATGCTGAAAAGTGGCTATTAATGTCACACAAACACACACGTTTGTGTGACATTAATAGCCACTTTTCAGCATGAGGCATCGGCAGGCCTTAACTTTTTGAGTATAGACATTAGAGTTTAGATGCTGAGTCCCGTTTGACATCAGTGGACAATCTGTGGGTAATCTGTTTCATTAGACCCAAACTGTCACGTTTGTCCTTTAGGCATTCCCCTTTAATTGCACGTGCCCACCGTCATACTGGTCCACCCATATGGCGGTGGCACCCGAGCTTGGGCCAGTCATCGTTGCTTGTAACTATATTTTTTACAATTATTATTATTATTATTATTATTATAAATTATTTATTATTTATTATTTATTATTATTTGTTGTTTTACAGGTCGATTTTAACCCACTTATACAGTATATTTACTTCATGACTTTTTTTTTTCAACACAAGCTAAATTTTAAAATAAATTTTAACTTGATAAATGAGCGAGGTCTTGAAATACAAGTACTGTAGTATGTACACGTTTGATCTGTGACTGTTCTTCGGTAATTATATTGCAACAACGGTCTCCATGAAGAAAAAAGTTTAAGAGGCTGTAGCGGGAGATGAATCTGTTTAACGACAATGCAATGTCAAATTTCTGCGAAATCCTTACAAGGCAAGAGTCATCAGAAAGGCTCCTTGTTGAAGATTCCAGTGAGCTGACAGAGACGCTCTGTCAGTGTTCGGTGATTGTTAGTGTGTGTGAATGTCGTCCTACATGGTAGTCTCCCTCTTTCTGCTCCTCATTCTCTCATCTCACACCAGCTACGATTCTTTTCAAAAGTAATGTGCAAGTTAATTAGTTTTATTTTTACTTTATATTTTGTATTAATAATTTTTATATGAATATTTTTGGGTTGTGGAAGGAATCATCTGAGTTTTTATTATTTCTTATGGGGAAACTTGCGTTGATATACGATCTCTTTGGGTTACAAGCACGTTCAGAGACGAATTATGCTCACAATCCAAGGTTTAACTGTACTAGTTCCAAAAGAAAAGTCTTTGTGTGCAAGAACATGCATGTGCATGTGTGTTTAGATGCATGAGTGGCAAAAAGAGACACTTTTAGTGTGTTCGTTGCAGAGATATTGTTTGCAGGAAAAGCACAATGTTTCTGTCCTTACTGCTCGGGCAGACCTTACACCTCTTTCTTTTAGAATCAGGTGGCCTCAGTGGGGTTGTGGCTGTGCTGGTTGATGTTGAGGCTAGGCTGGCTGAGGAGGATGCTGCCACTCATGCTCTTTGTATTGCCGATGACATGAACAGAGTTGTTGAACTCTGTAGCTGAACAACAAAGGCTGCGGCAGCTGGGACTCTGGGCACCAGTATTTCCTAAAGAAACATTCTTTTTTTGGTTAAGTTTCACCCTAGGTGGATATGGGTCCACAACACAAATGCATTGTATTTAGACACATCTAGGATGTTATAAAACACAACCATTGTCCATTTCTTGATCGTTCATTGGCAAGTGTGGCAGTCAACTTGTCAGGGTTTTCCACTCTTTTCTTTTTATTATAGTCCAGGATAATTATGAGGTTTTTGTCACTTCTTGATGACACAGCTGCATCTTTGTGAAATGTGGCCATACGTATCACACTTAGACAATATGAAACAACAGTGGAAGTGTCTGTAAAAGCAAATTTTGAAAAAAGTGGAGCTTCTTGTCCAAGGTGGTTAAAAAAATTGTCACATGTGATATTGTGACCCTGCAGTCCAGTAGTCACATCGAGGACTGCATGTTTTCCTTGGTTTTTCTCAAAGATTCCACTTGCAGGTTTGCCTGGGTAAATCTGTTGATTCCATGCATAGCTAGTTTTTATATCACATTTTTATGCCATATTTGCCTGGCTTACTTGGCATGTATTGCTTGAAGAGGCATTTTCCACAGAAAGGACTGAAGTGACATTGTTGCCTGGAAAATATTTCTAGGCATTTCTAGCTCTTGCCAATCACTGTAGTAAAGCCGCATGATGTGTTATCAATGTGAAGTGCCATTCTTTAAGATAATATCTAAGCCCCTCTACCTCTCCCTTAATGGCAAAAGGCTCCTATTCCTTTGTAGCATATTTGCATTCAGCTGATGATAGCTTCCTAATCACATACAGGAGCAGGTGTTCTTCTGCATCAACCTCCTGAGAAAGGAGTTCCCCACGACCAGTGTCCGAAGCTCCGGTCTGGATGATGAATGGGTGGTCAAAGTCAGGGTTTCGGAGGACGGTAAACCTGGTGTGGTGGGCTTTCAGAATGCTGAAGATCTGTTTTTCTCAGCGCGTCCAGCATAACTTCTTCGAAAGTGCTTTTTACAGAAGGTCGGAGTGGGGTACCATCAGAGGGGAGAAGAAAGACATAAATTGATGGTAGTAGTTAGCTAGCCAAGAAAAGCTTGTAGCAATTTTTTATGCTGTTGGGTGCAGCCTCTGCTTTCTGCTTTTGTGGCTTTAGCACGTCACACCCGATCGGGTACTGTGCCTCATTCAGCCCCAAATGACACTTCTCAGGGACAACTGTCAGGCCTGCTTTTCCGCAGCTTGCTCAATGCCTATTTCAGGTGGTGCAGATGATCCTCCCAGCTACTTGAGTGGATTTTGACATCATTCAAGTAGGGAGTGATTTCTTAGGATGATGTCCATTAGCCGATGGAAAGTAGCTGGTGCACCATGGAGACCGAAGGGCAGGACCCGATACTGCCATGGCCCTGGTCGATCAAGAAGGCTATCTTGGCTTTGGCGTCCAGTGGAATAGCCACCTGCCAATAGCCTTTAGTCAGGTCGAGGGTTGAGATGAATCAGGCTTTCCCCAATTGGTTCTCATAATGCGGAAGCATGTATACATCAAAGGTGGATATTTTATTTAACCCCTGAAAATCATTACATTATGTTCCACAAAAGTGAAGGGTCCTTGTCAGCGGGTTAGGAACTTGCAGGTGGCCCTGGGGAGGAGCAGAACACGATTGCCCACCTGGAACTTCGTTCTTCTGCTCTTGCGCTTTTTGCATGTGCTGTTGCAAAATAGGTAATACTTTATTAATGTTGGATTGGAGATTATTCTATAGTATTCTATTACTGACTGGAATAGTGAAGGCTGCTCCAACCAGGCTTCCTTCACAACTTCGAGCAGACTGCGAGGCCGGCAGCCAAAGAGCAGCTTGAATGGTGTGAAGCCAGTGGAGGCATGTGGCGTGTCGTGGACCACAAACAGGACATGCGGGATTATTTGGGGCCAGTTGCGGCAGCTTTCATTCACCACTCTTCGTAATGTCTAGTTAAATATTTTCTTTTTCTGTTTGTATGTCTGTTTGGACGTTCTACAACAAATTGTCTCTGAATGTTGATAAAACAAAAGAGATGGTTGTTGACTTAAGGAGGACATGGAGCGACCACTCTCCGCTGAACATCAATGGCTCCTCTGTGGAGATCACCAGCAGCACTTTTGTGGGCTGATTATTTTGTGTGGCAATTGACGCATTTCCACCCTAACTCCAGAATCAAATTTATTTAAAAAAAAAAATAAATATATATATATATATATATATATATATATAATTTTTTTTTTTTTAATAATAGAGATGCACCGGTCGATCAGCAGGTGAAAAAGAACACATCTTAAATAAGCAGAACAGGAACTCTTCGTGGACTGTACTCCACCCCCCTTCCTGTTCTTTCATGTCAAATGCAGAATTCTCTGACATTGCCAATGTGGAGCACATCAGGGATGGACAGGAGAGGGCGTATGTGCATAGAGGAGCGTTGTGGAGGGTTTTGTGACCTGGTGAATGTCAAATCAGCTTCAGCTGACACCTCTAAGAACATGGTGATTTGTCAGTCACCATTGAGGGGAATTAACGTTGAGGTGGTGAGGATGTATAAATATTTAGCGTTACCTCTGAACGACAAACTGGACTGGTCAGCAAACACAAAATATCTTTACCAAAAAAAGTCAGAGTCAGATGTTCTTGCAAAAAGCTCATATAGATGTTCAATCAGTGGTGGTCAGTATCCTCTTCTATCATGTAGTGTTTTGTGGAGGGAACCTCAAAAGCAGAGTTGCCACACTATTGAACAATGTAGTTAGGAGAGATAGGTCTGTGGTTGTAGTTAAACTTGACTTGCTCTAGCTGGTGCTGGAAATGAAGATTTTGAACAAAATGCTGTCTATCATGTCCAATACCAGTCCCACACTGTATGGAGCTTTTGCCATGCAGAAGACCATGTTCAGTGGTAGGTGTCTATCACACAGCTGTTCAAGCAGACTAAGGAAAGACTAAGGAAATCCTTTTTTCCCAGGGCCATATACTGTTTGATCATCTGTATACTGCCTGGGGAACACAATAAGTGGTTGAGGGAGAATCTTCGATTATACATCAAGTCAAGTAGGCTTTTATTGTCATTTCAATCATATACAGTTAGTACACAGTGAAATGAAACAATGTTCCTTCAGGACCAAGGTGCTACATACATACATACAACAACATAAATTATAAATTAATATTATTTATTTATTAAATATAAATTATTATTACATATTATTTAATTTACATGTAGCTCTGATTACTGAATCATTGTTCACAGACATAATTATTTACTTATCATTTGCCCTAATTCACCTTAATTCTGTGTTAGTTTCATTTTTCAGAACCAAAAGTTGCCCCTTACCTATCTACCTAATATTTTCCTAGCAATAGACATTATGGCAAAACAGTAAATATTTTGCTCTTTTCAATTCAATTCAATTTTATTTGTATAGAGCATTTAACACTTGTCATTGTCGCAAAGCAGCTTCAGACAATCATCAGACATGTCACAGCACATTTCTCCAAGAAGTAATGTTTCTGTCTCCATTTGCAGCTGCAAACCAGTGTCTGACTTTTTTTTTGGTGGTTTTGGAGCAGTGGTTTCTTACTTGCTGATTATTTATCTACTTTTACTATGCATATAGATACTTTTGTACCTGTTCCTTCCAGTGTCATCACAAGGTCTTTTGCTGTTGTTCTAAGATTGATTAGTATTTTTCGTACCAGTACTCTCATTCCTGCGCAGCATGATGGCAGTGTGGTTTTTATACTTCTATAGGAATGTTTGTACAGCTGAATATATGCCTTAAAATACATATAAAGGTACACCTCCAATTGACTCATTTAGCCTATCTAAAGGCATGACATCAATTCCTGGAATTTTTCAGGCTGTTTAAAGTAGCGGATTACTGTAAAATTCTACTTTTATTTTTAGTAACTATTAACATAATGTTACTTTTCAATATAATCATTATGGAGTGAGAAGCTATAACAGATTTAGGCGTGCGTCTGTGATGGGCGTGCGCCTAAATCTGTTGTCGCCCCTCGCTCACTCCGTAGGCTCCCCAAGCAGATGGCCGCCTCCTCTGCAGGTGCACGAAGGGGGCGGGGCCGCCAGGTCGGGTTGGCTCTAATCAGCGTTCTTGGACCTTGGGCTTTCTCCGCATTATAAAAGCAAAGCGAGGAGTTTAGTCTGGGGTCCGGAAGCAAAGCAAAGCGATGTGCTGTGGCTTAAGGAGAGTGGCACTCGAACGGGGCGATGTTACGTGCCCCAGAGACTTTAAAGGTGAGACTGGAATTACGCCCATTGATCTATCCGAGAAGGCTAGCATAGAAAGAACTGCTTGAGCTCCCACGGTGTCTTTACTTCCGCGTAGAGTCCTCCTTCCAATCCCTGCGCCGTCCAAGGAGAGACGGTCTTGGCTCGGTCTACCCACTGCCGCCTTTTGCCAGCTGTGTGCCCACATGCCAGTTGGGCACTGCCCCCGGACCTGCATGTGCACACCATCACTTCTTTCCTTTCTTTTTATCCTTGCTCCCTCCTTTTAACCCTTTTCTTCCCCATTTCTCCCTAATAAAATTACACTTTTGTGTCTGTGGTGCCACCCTAGCACCAAAAAGGGTTGAAACCGTTACAATAGTAAAGCAGCAAAAAAATTTTTTAGTTATTTTTAGATCAATCACAAAAATCACTACAGAAAATATTGAGCGCATAAATAAAAATACTTTTCAGAACATTTTAGACATTTTTGCGCTGTAAATTATTTTTGTGATTGATCTTAGGAAATTGTGATATTGGATTTTTGTTTTTCATGAGCTGTAAGCTGTAATAATTTAAATTAAAACAGCACATGAACATTGTCTTAACCCAGCTGGCAGTCACTCAAATTGATAACAAATTGGCATAATCAACTTGTCTGATGTAAAGTACTTGAGAAATAGGCCACTATTCACAGTTGTCACTGTTAGGTTGATGACTACGGAGGAGTTTTCATCCCACTTCTGACTTTAACTACAATTATTTTTGCCTTTGTATTTTGCAGCGGGGTTTTGCCTCAGCCAGAACCAAATATGGTGGAGGTAGATTTGGGGAATACAGAGGAGAACAAAGAACGACACAAAGAGGAGAGGACTACAGTTCAAAAATTGTGAGTTTGAATACCAATATTCTCCAATTCAAATAAAATTATTCAATTCTCTAAATCATTAATTTCTAAATAAATAATCTCAGATTTAAGTTTTAAAAATAAATATTTGCCCAACTTTAAGGATAAGATCTTACCTCTTGCTATTTATATAAATTAAAGAAATTTTTTGTCTATACATTGGTCAGAACTTTAAATTGGAGGATCCAAAAACAGTCTCAGAAAACATATGTGAACCTTTTGGAATGTAATTTTTTTGTTGTATTAATTTATCATAAAATGTGATCTGATCTTCAACTTCAAGTCAATGGTATTGACGACATATAATGTGCCTAAAATAATAATACAAAATAAATTCTGATCTTTCATGTACAGTGGAACCTTGGATTACGAGCATAATTCGTTCCGTAAGCGGGCTCATGTTCCAAAACACTCGTAAGCCAAATTGAATTTTCCCATAAGAAATAATAAAACCTCAACTTATTCATTCTACAGCCCAAAACAATAAATACATAAAAAAAATTAATACAATATATAAAGCAAAAATAATATAAATTAACCTACACTTAACATTTAAAAAAAGTAAAAATAAATACCGACAGATAAGTGTTTCCATTTGTGCGTGCAGGCGCCGTGTATTTGTGTGTGTGTGTGTGTATATGTGTGTATATGTGTGTTGTATGTGTGTGTGTGTGTGTGTGTGTGTCTTCTCCTCTTACTTTAGCTTCACAGACATAGTCAGCGCATGCGCATTTAGTGAGTTTATAGTGAATATAATCTTAGTGTAATGCAATAATTGTCTTTTCACTAAAATCTCTCCTATTTTTATTGGTTAATTTCTGTTTTCTTCCAGCAAAATATTTTGATTTTTGTTAATGACCATTTAAAGACTTTTATTTTGAAATGTCTGGCATGCCTCACGCCAGTTTGAGTTACGTACTCTGGTGAGAGGTAGGTGCTATTCAGACCTCTTTGTTTTTATGAGCAAATAAAGTTTAGTGAAATTGAGTTCATTCCTTCTTGTAAATAGTAGTGGGATAATATGCAGTGTTATACTCGCATGTTTTGGTGTGTGGATGTATTCGAGGTTTAAATATATATTATGTGGGCTGTATGTGTTAGCTGACTAAAAATTAAGAACCATATTCAACCATAACATGTTATATTACACAGGATTGTGCCTGTTGAGAAATTCCCACAGCCTTGTGATATTAACTTGTTGATATTTACACACAGGTATTACTTTTGTTGTTGCTATTGTTGGTTATTGTCTTTAATTTATTTGTCTTGTCTATTATTGTATTTTATTATATTATTGTCTTATTATATTGTTAAATATTATATTACAATGTTAATCAATATTTTGTTCAATTGTTACACATGGCCCTTTGAGTTACATAGTCTGATGAGATGTGGACAGAGCGCATCAATAAATCTGCCTTGATGAATAGAAGTAGCAAGTTTTACTTGAATACAACATCGAAGGAAGTAACAGCGGTCAGTCACAGACCGATTACACGCACACAAACACACACAGGCTAATTTGTTTTATTTTTACATATTTATTTTTTAGGTTTTGGAACGTATAATCTGTTTTCATTATTTCTTATGAGGAAATTTGCTTTGATACAAGTGTTTTGATATATGAGCATACTTCCAGAACGAATTATACTCGCAATCCAAGTGTAACAAAAAAAAAAAGTAGGAAAATGTGTCCATGCCTGACACATCCTCTGCGACATTTTTAAAGGACTGTTTAAACACGTACAGAATTAAAAATAAAGTTTGATTATAAGTGTAGGGGCATATGAGACAGTTACGTCAAGATGGCTACTAGGAAAGATCATCTCTTATCTTTCCAGTTATATATTAAATATTCTGTAGTCAGAATGTTAACACCATTTTAATTCTCATTACCGAAACGGTATAATCCATTTTTAAAGATATGAAAATGTTTTTGCTTTTTTAACAGTGTTGATGTTTTCAGACTGTTGCGGTAATAAGATTTTTAGGACTTATTAAATGTTCAAAAAGGTGTTAAATGGTAAGTATTTTTTTATTAATCGTCACAAATGCTCCAGAATACTTTGTTTTGTTTTGTTTTTTTTTGGTAAAGTTAATTTAAGCATTTTTTTTTAATTTATGCTTGAAAATTTTTATACTAAGATTTTGTGAGAATAACCCAGATTAAGTGCTGTCTTGTTGGCAAAAGAGAAAAAAGAAGAATTAACGTCAGGGTTGCCAATAATTGTGACACGTGATTTCATGTAAAAAAAAATATATATATATATATATATATTATATATATAGACACACTTATCTAAAGGATTATTAGGAACACCTGTTCAATTTCTCGTTAATGCAATTATCTAATCAACATGGCAGTTGCTTCAATGCATTTAGGGGTGTGGTCCTGGTCAAACTTCTGAATGTCAGAATGGCACACAATTTTGAGCGTGGCATGGTTGTTGGTGCCAGACGGGCCGGTCTGAGTATTTCACAATCTGCTCATTTACTGGGATTTTCACGCACAACCATTTCTAGGGTTTACAAAGAATGGTGTGAAAAGGGAAAAACATCCAATATGTGGCAGTCCTGTGGGCGGAAATGCCTTGTTGATGCTAGAGGTCAGAGGAGAATGGGCCAACTGATACAAGCTGATAGAAGAGCAACTTTGACTGAAATAACCACTCGTTACAATCGAGGTATGCAGCAAAGCATTTGTGAAGCCACAACAAGCACAACCTTGAGGCGGATAGGCTACAACAGCAGAAGACCCCACTGGGTACCACTAAAGACTGGAAAAATGTTGCCTGGTCTGATGAGTCTCAATTTCTGTTGAGACATTTAAATGGCAGAGTCAGAATTTGGCTTAAACAGAATGAGAACATGGATCCATTATGCCTTGTTAGGCTGGTGGTGGTGGTGTACTGGTGTGGGGGATCTTTTCTTGGCACACTTTAGGCCCCTTAGTGCCAATTGGGCATCGTTTAAATGCCACGGCCTACCTGAGCATTGTTTCTGACCATGTCCATCTTTTTATGGCCACCATGTACCCATCCTCTGATGGCTACTTCCAGCAGGATAAAGCACCATGTCACAAAGCTGGAATCATTTCAAATTGGTTTCTTTAACATGACAATGAGTTCATTGTACTAAAATGGCCCCCACAGTCACCAGATCTCAACCCAACAGAGCATCTTTGGGATGTGGTGGAACGGGAGCTTCGTGCCCTGGATGTCTCCATCAACTGCAAGATGCTATCCTATCAATATGGGCCAACGTTTCTAAAGAATGCTTTCAGCACCATGTTGAATCAATGCCACATAGAATTAAGGCAGTTCTGAAGGCGAAAGGGTATTAGTATGGTATGATATTAGTATGGTGTTCCTAATAATCCTTTAGGTGAGTGTATTTATTAATGTGGGATTTTCCCCCCCATAAGAAATAATGTGAAACTCTGACAATTCGTTCCACAACCCAAAAATATTCATATAAAAATAATTAATACAAAATATAAAGTAAAAATAAAACAAATTAAACTGCACTTTACCTTTGAAGAGAATTGTGGCTGTAGTGATTGAGACCAGAGAGAGGAGAGGAGGAAGAGGGCTGCTGTGTAGGATGACTTTTATATATACACACACACACACACACACACACACACACACACACACACACACATACATATACATACACCAGTTTACAGATAGAGACTCACTCAACCAAACGCGCGCGCACACAGACACATGGACACACACACACTAGCTTGAAGACAAGGGGGGAAGGCGGCTGCTGTGTAGGACGACTTTCACACATACACACACATACTCACATACACACCAGTTTACCGAATAGAGGCTCACTTTTGCACGGGTGAGTCTTTATTTGGTAAACTGGTGTGTGTGTGTGTGTGTGTGTGTGTGTGTGTGTGTGTGTGTGTGTGTGTGTGAAAGTCATCCTAAACACACATACAAAATAAAAGATGCTTTACGCACACACACGTGGTCAGTGTTATAGTAAACAGTACACGCACAGTACACAAAAATGTTGACTATACGAGTGACGCACGTGCACTAAGACCGAGTATGGGAGACGATTACCCACAATTTAGCAGCGCCATTGACTCTGCTAAACCATTAACCATTGGCTCAGTTGTGATCACATGGCGCTCTGCTTCCAAACAAGGAGCGCATGCGTGCTACATGATATTTGATGATACTTGGTACTTGTATATCAAGACTTGCTCGTTTTTCAAGTCAAAATTTATTAACCATTTTTCCTTGTCTTGCGGCGTGCTCGCAAACCAGGTTACTCGCAATTCAAGTTTCCAGTGTACTTCAATTGAAGGTTCGATTTTTCTTTCATTTTTTTGCATTGTGGTTCTATATTGTTTAAATAAAAAAATTATTTATTAGAAACCTAACCACACATCTTATCCAGGGGTGCCAATAATTGTGCAGGACGCTGTATATTACACACACGCACAGTGCTAGTGGTGGACCTGCCAAATGTCAGTCGAGCCCCGCGGTGCCGGGCAGTGAGCACACTAGAGGTTGTCGAAGTCATAGACGGAGACAGTTTGGTCAGAGACATTCACACCGGTGGCCTGCTGAAGGTCATTATGTAGGGTTCGGGCAGTACTGATCTTGTTCCTCATTGCACAAAAGATAAAGGCAAACCTTCAGTCAATGTCATGTATTGATGTGCCATCCTGGAGGAGTCCAGATATCGCCTCATACTACCGTCGTGACACTGACCGTAGCCAAATGCAAAAAGAGTGAAATGTCAGTTGCATCCACCTGTAAAACTATTTCTGTTTTGGCGGTCATCTTATTGTGCACCTTTTGTAAATTTCATTAACACCAAAGCAGCTGAAAAAGATTATTAACTCCCTAAGCTACTTAACTGACCAGATCAATAGTTTAATTGACATAAGTGGACCTTTATCCAACTCTCCACAGTGCTTTGTCTTTTTCTGATTAGCCCCACTGATAAGTGGTTTTCCTAGGCAATATGACTGTTTAGTCCCAATCCCTAAATTTCAATAGCTATGAGGTTCTATCTTTGTTTATTTATTTATTTTTTCCTTTTCTCATTCATGATTTGATTTCTTCACTATAAAAAAAATTCCCTCTCTTTTCTTTTCTTAGGTTTTCCTTTAGAAGAAAATGACGACACCTAACTCCCTGATCTGCTTCTTAGGATCAAAAGCACATTTTGAAAGATTCTGGCATCTTCTGTTTCACCAATCTGACAATGTTTTTTATATACTTAAATATACTTAAAAATTTTGTTATATGGCAAGAGTTTATTTTTTCTAAAAGCAATTTGGTCATCTAACAAGCTAGTTACTTTTAAAATGCTACACTCTGGAGACATCTAGAAAAAATGGACCAGAATAAGTGAGAAACTAGTTCTTGCTTTTACAGTCTTAAAACTATAGGTATTTGGTTACAATTTAAAATAAAAATATCTTAAAGTTTTTCTACCTTTGCTCTGCTTTGTTATCAAAAAAATATTGTTTGAAGATCTAGAAGATCTTCCCTGAAGAGTTGAAGCTGTTATAGCTGTTAAGGGTGGGCCAACATCATATTAAGCCCTATGGATTAAGAATTGGAAGTTACTTAAGTTCATATGCATGTGAAGGCAGGCAAGCAAATACTTTGGGCAATATAGTCTATCCCATCCACTATGAGGATAATCAAAGTTACTTAATTTCATTTAGGGTTTGAGTAAATTACTGTTCATACTCTATAAAGACCATGTACAGCAGGGAAAATAAGTATTTGACACATCAGCATTTTTATCAGTAAGGGGATTTCTAAGTGGGCTATTGACACAAAATTTCCACCAAATGTAGCCATCAAGCCAAATATTGAATTCATATAAAGAAATCAGAATATTTAAGTATACAAGTTAAGTCATAATAAATAAAGTGAAATGACACAGGGAATAAGTATTGACACATTTTATTATAAAAATGCTGATGTGTCAAATACTTATTTTCCCCGCTGCATCTTTTAGTCTAGTTCAGTACAAGCAATCACACTTGTGATAGGAAAATGAGGAAGAGTCCTGGAGGGTAAGCCACAGGTAAGGTCCATCAGTGAAAGAGCTGCAGAATTTGTAGAGTGCATTCCATATCCACTGGAAGGGAAAAGTTTGGGAGGAAAATGTGCACAAGCAACAGCCTTTGGAAGACTGTCAAGCAACCCTCATGCAAGAACTTGGGAGATGTCTTCAGGAAATGGGCTACAACTGTTGCAGTATTTATGTCAATTCTCACAATTGCAAAATACTTATGTAAATGGTATCATTTTATAATTATTTTCAAAATAAATTAACAAACACCTGTTTTAACGTCATGGTAGAATATTCTGTGTAAAATGATGAGGGGTATACTGAGTATTAACTGTGGTGATTAGTTGGTTTTCTGATCACAACATGACCCGCACAGGAAGGTAGACATGGGTTTAGTCAAAGACATGGGTTTAGTCAAGAAAAACAATGGTGTGCTTGGTTTTAATGTAACTTTATTTTTTCATGAGTTATTTACAAGTTTCTGACCACTTATAAAATGTGTTCAATGTGCTGCCCATTGTGATGGATTGTCAATGCAACCCTCTTCTCTCACTCTTCACACACTGATAGCAACACCCCAGGAGAAATGCCAGCACAGGTTTCCAGTGTCCGTAGTTTCAGGTGCTGCACATCAGATGACCCCAAAGATAAAAGTCTAAGGGGGTCAGATCGGGAGACCTTGGGGACCATTCACCTGGGCCACGACGACCAATCCACTTTTCAGGAAACTCTTCATCTAGGAATGCTCGGACCTGACACCCATAATGTGGTGGTGCACCATCTTGCTGGAAAAACTCAGGGAACGTGCCAGCTTCAGTGCATAAAGAGGGAAACACATCATCATGTAGCAATTTCAAATATCCAGTAGCCTTGAGGTTTCTATCTTTGTACCCCATATACCACACCATACCATCACTTTTTTTGTTCCAACAGTCTTGGAGGGATCTATCCAATGTGGGTGAGTGTCAGACCAGTTGATTGGCCCCCAAGGTCTCCCGATCTGACCCCCTTAGACTTTTATCTTTGGGGTCATCTGAAGGCAATTGTCTATGGCGTGAAGATACGAGATGTGCAGCACCTGAAACTACGGATACTGGAAGCCTGTGCTGGCATTTCTCCTGCGATGTTGCTATCAGTGTGTGTGTATCCATATAAATGGCCCACCCTTTATATGTGTGTATGTACTGTATGTATAAAATATTGTGTGTGTGTGTGTATATATGAAAAATATTTAAAGTCAAATACACAGTCAGGTAAGGATCACATATACTTACCACTTGGGTCTATGTCAGTCACATATTAGACCCCGATCTTGTACAGCCCGATTAATTTGGAAGCCTTAAAGTTGGTCCCACGGCAGATTGGTCAATTTAACATAAGAAGAATTAACTCGGGCATAATTCTCGGGATACTGCCTGCCATTTGCCTGCTCAAAGAGAATAAACCGCACCTTTCACATTTTTGTGACTCAAGCCAGTGCTGTATAGTAAGCTGACAGGGGCCATTGATGGGTCCCTTGAATACATGGTCTGGCAAGGAATGCTCATAGTTGTCAGCCCAGCACATTCTAGAACTTCACAGCAAGTTTCCGGTCAGGGAGGTTACTAAGCAGTCAGGCTGATGAATGCGCGGTCGCTTGGCAGTCGCTTATAGTTTACATTTACCTTTACACACACAGAAATGTATGAATATTTGGTGGAAGTCCTTTCACATTTCTGCAGAGGATAGAGAAATAAAGTATGTATTCCAAAAAAAAAGAATTTTTATAACATTGTTCACATTTTTACCATAAAAACTGAATGTTAAGCTCTCTTACATGTGCATGTATTGTTTGTTTCTGAGCTCCTGTGTGTCTGAGACCTAGGCAAATGCAAATAACCTGCAGATAAGTGAAAGGACATCGATTAGAACACAAACTAATGCATTCCAGTATGTATGTTCAAAACTTTGTTCTTCGTCATTCTTTTTCACATTTTTAGCATAAAAACTGAAGGTTAAGCCATGCTACATGTACATGTATTAGTGTTGCAAATTCTGCGTGTGTCTGAGACCTCGGCAAATGCTTGTGCATAACCTGTAGATAAGTGAAAGGACATTGATTAGAACACAATCTAATGCATTCCAGTATGTATGACAAAGAACAACATTTGAAACATTCTTTTTCATATTTTGACCATAAAAACTGCATATTAAGCCATCTTACATGTACATGTATTAGTGTTGCAAATTCCTAGTAATCCTAAGCTCCTACAATGCTAAGACCTCAGCAATTTGCTTTGCAACATAAACAAACTAAAATCCCTGATTTTTCACCTTTTACCCTTTTAGTTAACTAACTTTTAAGTTTTTCTTTTTCATTTTTCCTGACTTTTGTATTTTCTCTTTTTTTCTTTATTTTTTCTTGTGCTTTCTCTTTTTTGTCTTTTTTGTTTTTTACTTTTATTTTACACTTCATTTTTAATTTTATTTATTTTTTGTTTTTTGTTTTTTCTGTCAAAAGCGGGTTGACTGAACGGGAGTAAGCCCATTAGCAGACAAATGGTGATGTTTAAATCTTTATTGGACACTTATTGGATATTTATTCTATCAAGGAAGGAAACCCCATATACTATACAGTACATTTTACAAGGTTAGGCAGGCATCACTTGTTTTTCATTATGCCTGCAGTGGAAGATAAAATCAAACTTTACTTTTCCCGTGGCTAGAGTAACAAGGAAATATTTGTTATTTTAGCCCAGAATCACCAGATCATCATAAGCATCCGGACTTTGAAGAGACATTGCTGTAAGTTTAACCTATTTCAAAGAAAACACCATACTGATTTGGCTGAGGTGATTGCCTTTGTTTATCAGGAACTACAAAGCAATGGCACAGATGCAAGGTTATTGCTGGTTACATCAACGTGCAAAACAAAGGAGATTTGTGGGACAACAGAACACAATACGACAGATAATTAAATTAATCGATTCTCATGGTGTAGACCTTCGTAGAGCGCAGCGTCTTAGGCACCGGCACTACAATTCACTCACTCACTCATCATCTATACCGCTTAATCCTGTATTCAGGGTCACGGGGGGCCTGGAGCCTATCCCAGGAGACTTGGGGCACAAGGCGGACAGGGTGCCAATCCATCACAGGGCACACACACATACACTCACTCACACACTCATTCACACACTACAGCCAATTTGGGAATGCCAATTAACCTAATCTACATGTCTTTGGACTATGGGAGGAAACCGGAGAACCTGGAGGAAACCCACCAAGCACGGGGAGAACATGCACACAGAGACTCCATGCACACAGAGATGGGAATTGAGCCTGGCCAGGGATCGAACCTGGACCCTGGAGGTGCAAGGCGACAGTGCTAACCACTACACCACCATGCCGCCTGCACTACAATTCAAAAGGGCGTAATGCTCTTTGCCATATGGACTCTTATGACAAATTGAAGCCATATGGTATAGGGATAAATGGATGCATCGATGGCTTTAGTCGTTTTGTGGTATGGATGGAAGCTTATACAACAAATAATGACCCCAAGGTTGAAGCTGATTATTATATTCGAAAACGTTAGAAGATGCGTGCGGACCACAGCACTGAAAATGGGCATGTCGCCACCGGCCAAAGACAACAGTTTTATTTATGGATGCAGTACGGGCAATCAACGCATCGAATCCTGTTGGATTCTAAGGAAACAAAGCGTTCAGCTTTAGATGAATATGTTCAAAACCCTCCAAGACAATGGCCACTTCTTCTGAGATTTTTTGGATAAAAGCCTAATTCAATTCTGCTTCCTGGATCTTGTTCAGGTAATTCTCTCTCTCTAACACACACAAAACGAGTAAGAACAGAGGTCTCAAACTCCCAGGTGTGGCCCCCAGCTTGATAAAGTTATGGTTAAACCTGGCCCGCAGCTTAGCTTTCTTTTAAAACATTCAAGACTGAGGTGCGCGACTAAGGCGCACAGCCAATGCGGAGCTGTTTGTGTGGTGTGCTGTGTGTTTATGCATTCACACTCCTGGTCTTATGCCAAGTTTTACCTGCCAGCTGAGAACTTTTTGCCCTTTGCAGGAATGCGCACAGCACCGTACTGGACAGCATGAGAACTGTTGACACTCAACCATTCAACGAAACATTATCATTTGTGATTTCTCGATCAAACTTTGGATAAAATACACATCCAGAGGAAACACTGAAGAGATTAAATTAATATGTGCAGATAACAGAGGGACTGCTTTTTATATGGAAGCCACAGAAGCCATTAAACTTTAATGTATTTAGTTTTGACTTTCTTCTGCAAATTGTCTTCTAAATGTTTAAAAACGTACTATAATGCATCACCAGGGTCAGGTAGTGTTATCTCTATTATAATCTAGTGTGTTTTAAATTAACAGGGACAACAGAGAAAGCTGGATTGAGTCCCCAGGTTTCTCATTTCGTCTGTGCTGTGCGCATTTTGCAATGGGCACGCAGTGCTCGACAGACAGAAAGAAGTTTTCAGACCAGACAGAATGCTCATTGGCCCCGCTGTAGTTTGAGTCATGTGATATAATAAAAAAAAAGTGACTAAAAATATCATTATTCATAGGCTAGCTTTCTAACTTACTTCAAGTGAAATAACATTTGTCCTGTAATGTACATTTTTGCAAGAGGAACTGGATGAAATGGTGCAGACATGGAATACCCACAAGGTCCGACCCACAGTCCCACAGTTGTATGATGCAGAGGACAAGCTCAAAACAGTGAACCTTGTGGAGGTGGATGTGTGCAAGGGAGAGTGCACACCCAAGAGTCAGCTCCCTTGTGATGAGACAGTTTACGATGTCTATGCATTACTAATGCAGGAGAATGAATCCGACATATACTTTTGAAGCTGCAGAGCTATACACCTCACTAAGAACAGTGACACTAAAATATCTAAAGATAGGCTGTAGTTGTCCCCATTTATCAGTTGCTCTGCTGTGTACTCATTATTACATGGTGTTACTGGTGTCTTAATGTATAATAATAATTCAAACTGGAATATCAGTTTTCTTTCTCCTGATACATTTATAAATAATAAAGTAGACCTAAAAATGGTTATAAAATTATTGCAAAATTCTGATTATATAGCAGAGACATTATTCAAATCTCATGTAGTGTAGTCTAATTACACCTCAAAAACTGTTATTAAAACACACCCGCAAGTATTAGTGAGGTATTGCCCAGCCTTGTCACACCTACACTTCACTCTTTTGTCAGATCAGGTATAACTATGAGTTTATGTATAGTGTTGTTTTAAGTGACCTGCATTATACAAAATAGTTTTCATTTAACAAAACATTTTACTGCAGCTTCTTTCCAATAAACATTTATTGAACAGAATTATGCTTTCTTTTATGCTAATAAAAGCATATATACAGCAGTCTGGGTAAGTGAGAATTGTTCAGGCTTCATTGCACATGTACTGTAAACAATACATAAACCTATTTACATGAATACCTAACAGTTCTGCAAGAGAAAACAGTGCATTACATAAGTACATTAAGAAACTGCAAAAAATAAATATTACAAGAAGTAAAACTTCTTGTAAAAAATAAAAATATAAGTTGGTCAATTATTTTCACAGTATAACAAAAGTTTTTAGTGGCAGTTTCAATTTTTGGTTTGTTTGAAAGAACAAGAGATGTGCTCTACCAAAAAATAACACAGATAAAAAGGTCAAACTAAATGTAATTGCCTGTAAAATTATCTCTAAAACAAACAAGGGCACATGGGAGAGCACAAGAGCTGAACATAAGTTACACAATGTCCATAATCCATATGTTGCTTTCCAACATTGAATTGAATTCAAGTCTGGGAAGCTGTCATAGAACCCTTCCACATGTGTGTCCAACAGGACTTCTTGTGAATTCGGACATGTTTGTAAACATGATCTCAATTCTGTCAGAAGTAACCACATCACTTACCTCACTTGCCAAGTTTCTCCTCATCTAACTCCCTGATGTACCTTTTAAGGTGGTTCTGAACCTTTCTTTGCATTTGCTCCATCACAGGGAACTGAAGGAGACCCTGTACTTTCTTAGGAAATGGTTTAAGTTTGTCAAACATCTTCAAAAGCTCATAGTGGTTAAAGGTGATATTTGGCTGCATCATCTCCTTCCAGCAGTCTATCACATACATTGGTTTTGCACAAGCTCTTTGTGTGCAATCTCCATCAGGATGTATTTGAGTGTCTCAGCTGCAACTCTTTTTCAGCATTCATAGTTGTCTAAGACCTCTAGTAGCTCATCAGTATCAACAGTGGAAAAATCTTTGAGAGCCCTCTGAAGGATGTCATGATCTTGGCAACTTACAAAATGCATGAAGATTTCAAGTAAGTTACTGCACACTGTTCCATACAAGATTGCTACCATAAGGGGGGAGCTAGCCTGATTGGTAGGTATTGGCATGTTTGGTAACCTTACACCAGAATTCTGCCAATGACCTTCCAGGTTTCATAAGTGAAGTCATGCCTAATGAAAGGGACTTTCATTGTTATTCCTACTGTACACCGATCATAAAATTCCTGCTAAAAAGAACAATACCCATCTCTAACAGCACCTGAACCAGCGTCATTTTACTCTGTATAATCAGGAAGTAATCGTTTTATAATCAAGAGTTGTTTAAGCACTGCTGGATCAAAGAATTCCTTTATCATGTCATTTAGGCAGTTGCCAAGATGTATGGTTACTATCTTCGGCAGTCTAGATGTGGAAGCATGTGACATGGAGTAGTTGTGGAAGTCCTTCACCAGACACATGTGACATGGAGGTTGGCTGCTGTCTCAGCATGACATCAAAATCATATGGCTCTGTGTCATTGTTGTCACTTGTATTTCCTGTATCACCTGGACCGAATGCAACTTCCTGGTCAGACAGATCAGATGTGAGGTCAATGTTTGGAATAATGAGCTGCATCTTATCTGTTACACTGTAGAAGTGATTGGTGATGTATTGAGGACCTGTGATACCATGAGAGTCAGTGACTAATAATAAGGGGCTGTCCAGTTTACCACCTTCCATAACAATATTTGGGGATTCATCATTTTGCTCGTATAGCAGGAGGTTATGCTGGTACTGAAAATCATTACCACTCTGTTGACCAACATCATTCTCTTTCTCCATATCATCAGCATCCAGCTGCAGATTATCTTGATCGTCATCATCGCTTAACTTTTCTACCTCATCATTGTCTTCTGTTTCATCTGTGTCACTATCACTTTGTAACTGCTCCTTGGGATAAGTAGTAATATAGAAACGTAGCCTGGCCATGCAGAGAGTATCATAAGTATGAAATAGTGTGGCTGTACAGTGAGAATAGACAATTAAAGCAAGTGAAAGTAAAACAAGGAGGAGGCACAATTTCAAGTTGAAATTTGTTTCGTGCCCTTTAGTTGACAAACTATTTGGGAAGAAGAGATTCTTTCCTTTTTGTAGGACAGTATACATGGCATATTTTACTCCAATCACTATTGTCCTTGTGCCTCCTCCTTGTTTTACTTTCACTTGCTTTAATTGTCTATTCTCACTGTACAGCCACACTATTTCAATTTTGCAATAAGTAGCTTTCCCTTTCTTTACTGCAGGACCGGAAGATTTTGCACTTGATCATTAGTTTTATTTCTCATCTGGTCTTGGTCCTGAGCATTTTGAAAAGACCCATCTTTTTTTTCTGAAGTGGTGTTTGATTTTTGTAGAAGTTTATCGATGCCAGCCTATCGCCATATGAGGAAATGTATTTAGCCAGATCCCTGTGTTCCATGAGAGGGATGACATCTTTGTCAATCTGTTAAATGAATAAAACAATATTAATAAATAGTTTTTGTTCCTTAAAATTGAACATAAATAACACTGAAACAAGGGGTAAAAATGGAAAAAGTTATGTGTAGCATAGATCAAAACTTTATCTAAACCCTTACTAGTTTAGTTTTTGTGTCTAAGAGTAAAGAGAAAAAATGTGTATAATTAATATATGCACAATATACTCAAAATGACTAGTGCTGCACAATTAATCACAAATCACGTAGATGATGTGAATCTGTGTATGTGTGTGGATCCACACTCCCATCAGAGTGCTGCACGAGCATGAGCAAAATGTGGTGGGTGGGGTTTATCCTCATTGAGCAGGGGAGCAACAGGTGGTATGCCACGCATTTATTCCGAAAAATGAGGTTCATCCTTATCGAGTAAACCTCAACACAGGTTCATAGCTGCATAGCTTATACACACTTGCACATATAAATATCAAATTTGGTACACTTTTAGATCTTATTGACCTGGACAAATTAACTTTGCATGTCATGGGATCAACTCAACAGGAAGTCAGATATTTTTGGTCATTTGCAGAATCCACATTTATGACATCAGCAATATTAAATATACACACTATACATCACACACACATACTACACATACACACACACACACATTAAAGCATATAATTTGTTGCCTTGAGATAGAATTCTTTTTGCAATGTAACCACACATGAACAAAAGCAAGCAAAAAGACTTAAGAAAATAAATGCACAAATATGCAACTTTGCCCTGTAAAAGGTGCCCTGTCACCTTTTGTCTTTACAGTTATCTAACTTTTTAAATTGTCTTTGCTTTGTCTTTTCACTTTTTTTTACTTTTACATTTTCTCCGTTTTTTTTTCATTGTGCTTTCTAGTTTTTGTCTTTTCATTTTTTTTGCACTTTTATTTTTCACTTCTTTTTTACTTGTTTTTTTTTCTTATTCATCTTTTTATATTCATTTTTATTCTTCCCGCCCTCTCTAATTAGTTTGTGATCTAGTATGTGCCCGACTGGGACTCACAAGTGTTGTAGGCCTGATTGTGAATGCCGAGTCCCATCAATGATGCAACAGACAGTGCCACCAGCTTAATTCTTCATTGCATCTTTAAAGGGCCGATGTACTATTGTTTAGTTTTTTTCAAGCTGGAAACTACAAGTGTTTCTTGCCTGGTTATGTACGCAGGGCCCCCATCAATGATGGGATGTAGGCGAGGGGCTGGGATTGATGGATTTGCCAGATTGCTTCACAGAACTGGCAGGAAATTTTGCTGCACGGTGGTGTAGTGGTTAGCACTGTCGCCTTGCGCCTCCAGGATCTGGGCTCGATTCCTGGCCAGGCTTATAGAAGGTGAGTGAGTGAGCTTATACACACCTGCATATATAAATATTAAACTCGGTTCAATGTTAGACCGCATTGAGCTGAAAAATTCTCTCTGCATGTCATGGGGTCAATGCAACAGAAGGTCAGATATTTTGGGTCGTTTGCAGAACGCATACAACACACACAAACACTCACTACACACGCTACTCACTCAAACAGTACACATCCTACACACACACACTAAACAAACACATACAGACTACAAATCCTACAGATACCCTCAGGCTCACTGTTAAACCTCATTGAGCTGAACAATATTTACTATGCATGTTATGCATGTCTCAACTCAACAGGAGGTCAGATATTTTGGTTCATTTGTAGAACGCACACAATATACTACACACACCCTCAGACACACACACACACACACACACACACACACACATCACACATCCTACGCATCCAACACAACCGATGACCTGCTCAAGCAACTGTCTCTTTACAGTCGCCACCAAACCCGGCCCACATTGGAAGCTAGCAATGGCACACCAGAAAGACATGTCCAGCCATGACAATGCCTTAAACTTATGTCATATTTGTTTAATAGGTCTTAGCGTGCTGAAAAGGCACACAGATTGTGATGTGCACCCAAGTGGCACGGGTGCTTGGGCCCGCTCATCGTTGCTGGTAACTATATTTCTTCTTTTTATTTCAAAAGGCCGCAGGGCCAACTTCTTGGCTTTTATCTTCAGAGAGACCCTAGGTGGACAACCAGACCGGGATATAGTATTTGCCATCCTGGGACTCACAAGATTTCCTTGCCTGACCGTGCATGCGGGGTCCCCATTGTGATGTTGCTGGCGATGGTCCCGTCAGAGTGCTGCACAGGACTAGCTTGAGCGAGCTTGAGGAGGTCTTTAACTTCATCAACCAGGAAGTGACCGGCGGTACGCAACTGAAATTAAATCTTCATTGTATCTTCAATGGCCCGATGTACCTTCTTGGCTTCAGCCTTCAGCGGGTGGTTCTTGGGGAGCTTCTAGACCCACTGTTCTGGATGAGGCTCTGAGCCTTGGGCGCTTGCTCTGGGAACATGGGTGGATGGTAGACAAATTGGCTGCATGGAGCAGATTGATCACGCAATTCTAAAATCTTTGTTGTGGGGAGGGGGCTAGTTTTTGACCCTACCTCCTTGAGAGTTTCTCCTATAAGTCCACCATTTTGTAAAACATTGGGGTACGGTGTTGTGATTTGTCCAGATGGCTTGGTCCCTATGTCTCTATCTGCTTAACAAGATGGCATGAGTAACACATGCATTTCCACAAACATACCTGTAGCTCACTATCGAATGCTCACCAACTAGCACATAACAGCACTTCGGTTGTGCAGTGTTCTTTTCATTTCTGTGCCACAAGTGTGGCTTCTAGCAAAAGTTGCTAAGGGCAGACGGCAGCAATAAGAGACGCTGGGCAGTTCATGGAATTTAGGTACATCATAAAGACCCACAGACACACACACACACACACACACACACACACACACACACACACACACACACACACACACACACACACACTCACGCACACACATATGCACAAACACTTGGCAAAAGCACTTTCCACAAAGACAAACACACAAACAATTTAATTATCCTTCACATACAGGACATGTCCTACACTCAAACAGACACACACACAAAAAAAACAAATACAATTTAATTATCCTTCCCATACAGTACATGTCCTACACTCACACACACAATTTAATTATCCTTCCCTTACAGTACATGCCCTACACTCACACTGACAAAGACTACACATCCTACACTCACGTAAAAAATACAAACACACAGTGAACACGCAAATATTGCACATGCATAACACACACAAATAATCACACGCTCTCTCAAAACACACGTCCCAAACATACATACTGTACCAGACACATTATACACATCCAAAAGAGACACAAGAAATCCTACACAGACACACATACACACACACACACACACAAACACACACACAAACTACTTATCCTTCAGATACAGAACACATCCTAAACAAGTGGACACAAAGACACACACCCGTCTCACATCCTACGCATCCTCCACACACGATGACCTGCTCAAACACATGCGCCATTACAGTCCCACAAAAAAACGTGCTGAAAAGGCACAGGTTATGAGGTGCGCCCAAGTGACGATGGCACAGGTGCTTGGGCCAGCTCGTCATTTTCTTGTAATTATTATTTTTCTTCTTTTTAAAGGTTGCAAGGTGAACTTTTTGGTTTTCATCTTCAGAGAGGTCCATGCTGGACAACCAGACTGGGGTAAAGTATGTGCCGGCCTGGAACTCACGAATGTTCCTTGCTTGAATGTACATGCAAGGTTTCCCATCGTGATGCTGCTACTGTCAGACCAGGCCAGAGTGCTGCACAGGACTGGTTTGAGCAAGCTAGAGAAGGTGTTTCTTCATCAACCCGAATGTGACTGAATTGAAATCTTTGTTGTATCTTCAAAGACCCGATGGAAAGATTGTCCACACCTTATCACGCCTGTGGAACCCGTCCGGTTAGGCTCACCAGGAGGTCCGGCAGCCGTCAAAACCGCCTTCAAGGTCCTTCTCATGAGGTTTGTCGTGAGATCAACACACACCAGTGTTTCTTCATGTCGTCGGAAGAGACTCCTTAAGAACCCAGAGCAGACGTCTGCCTACCAAGCCGAGTTTGTCAGATTGGAAAGAGCAGGTTACGTGTCAAAGCTGAGATCAAGCGAGGTAAATAGCTCTACCAGGTCATGGTATATTCTACACCATATGGTGCAGCACAATAACAAGTTTATAACTGTTCCTTTCGATTTGAAGGCCACAGCCTTAACGAATTCCTTCTTCTAGGACCTACATTAGGCCCATTATTGCTAGCAGTCCTGCTCTGCTTCCGGGAGCACCATGTCGCTGTAAGCAGTGATATCCATGATATGTTCCACCAGGTGAGGCTGCTCCCCGGTGACATGCCTCTACTCCATTTCCTTTGGTGAGATTTGATGACTGAAAGACCCCCTGACGTGTACCAGTGGCAGGTGCTTCCCTTTGGCACCACGTGCAGTCCTTGCTGTGCCACAGAGACACGTGATGAATCAGAGTCAACCGGGAGAAAAATGCAGGGAGGTAATCGAGAGATCATTCTATGTTGACAATTGCCTGCACAGTCTCTCCTCCCCCCAAGAGGCTAAAAACCTAGTTGATTAGCTGCAAGCACTTCTAGTCTCCAGAGGCTTTGAACTTTGACAATCGGCCAGTAACTGTCCATCGGTGATTCGCGCCAGGTCACGTGTTGCCCCACGCAAGCAACAATCCATACCACGTCTAGAGTTATGTGCCACCCGTACCGGAGCGCAACTGTCCCAGCTTCTGGCCACAGAGCTCACAATTCCCATTCGCTCCACTATGTCAGTAGACAATCCAGCAGATGACATCACTCGCGGCAAGCCTCTGCAAGAACTCGCCACTGGTAACAGGTGGCGCCAAGGGCCGACATTCCTTGTGTTACCCCCCGATAGTTGGCCCGAGCAGCCGACCTTATCGTCTGGAGAGCCAAGCTGCGAATTAAGGCTCTCATCTCTCACTGGCAGAGTGCCTGGATGCTTATGGGCAGGAGCTTCACGGGGCGACCTACGCCTCCAGTGCTGATATCCAGCGGGACGTTCGGCATGCACTCCTACGCCAGGCTCAACCAGTGTACTTTCCTGATGATATGAGTCGCCTCATATCTAGGAGACCTATATCATCCACAAGTCGATTGATAACACTCTCCCCAGAGCTCGATGCCACTACTGGACTTATCCGGGTAGGAGGACGGCTACGCCACTGTGAGGTAATGGAAGCGGATGCTGTCCACCCAGTCATCCTCGACCCTCGACATCCAATCACAATACTGATCATAAAGGACTATGATGAGAGGTTGCACCATCCAGGTACCAAGCGATTGTTTGCGGAACTCCGAAGGACGTATTGGATACTCAGAGGGCGAGAAGCTGTCCTTAATTCCAAGCCTCTTTGGTATACCTCCTCTGACGTGACTGAACTCGACCCGATCACTCCATACTGCTTCCTGATTGGTCAGTGAGACGCGTGACTACCTCAAGTCATCTACCCGGAATCGGAGATTCTGAGCCAGCGTGACTGGCGTCACAGCCAACTGCTTGCGGAACACTTCTGGAGGCACTTTCTGAAATATTACTTACCAGGTCTACAAGCACGTCAGAAATCGAAAAACGAAGAAGAAGGCCATAGAAATCGGAGACGTAGTCTTAATCATTGACTCCCAACTCCCTCGGGCCCTCTGGCCAGTAGACAGAGTCACAGAAATATTCCCAGGCGCTGATGGTTGCATTCGGACCGCCAGTGTAGACGTCAAGGGGAAGACCTACCTAACCATACCCAAGGATAACTAAGAAGATAAACAGACCTTTTGATAGATTAGCGAATTCAGTCCCTGAACTCGGGGGAGGCTGTACAAAAGGCCCGGTTCTATTTAAGACCACAGGAAATCCTGCCCAATCAGAGATGCAGTGTGGTTGTGATGTTGTGAGGAGGCGGAGCTATACGGCGTGCAGGTAGAGAGAGACGCAGCGCATATGAGAAGACAGAGAATGCAGCCACTTCATTCTAGTTAATCAGTGTAATGCAGGAAGCTGATGTTGAGTTTATACCGGATTACAGTGTGCATACACGAGAAGTAAGTGATCGCTCCTATTTTCGGCTAGTGCTGAGCGATCAGCTGGTATTCTCATGCTGATTAGTGTTAACTAATTTACACAGCAATGCCGCAGTTACCCGCTCATCCCCGTGCATTCGCGAGAATTGCTGATATGCAATGCGGGGGAATGCTCCTTTGAGATGTTTATCTGCATATGCTGTACATAGTTGATGATAGCATTTTCATTTGGTTATTGTGTGTGTGCGCGATATGCCATGACTGTTATTGCCGGTAGCGATCATTCTCTTGGTACATGTCTAGACATTTATCGGCTGCATTTATGTGCCGACACTGCGCTCTGGTGGACATTTAGAGCATAAGCACCTACTTTCTATAGAAACATAGTGTTGTTATATTGTGTGTTATTTACCTGGCACTGTTGTATTCATACTTAAGTCCCTTTTTCTTGTTTAATTCATTCAGAAACCACAAGCATGTACCCTTATAAGTCTTCAGTAAATAAGATCTTGTTCAACACCATTGAGAGACAAAAATTAAGAAACCATCTCACTCAGTTCTGACCGACTGCCTACTGTGCTCCACACTCTCACTCACTCACTCATCATCTATACCGCTTAATCCTGTATTCAGGGTCACGGGGGGCCTGGAGCCTATCCCAGGAGACTTCGGGCACATGGCAGGGTACACCCTGGACAGGGTGCCAATCCATCGCAGGGCACAGATATACACACATACACTCACTCATTCACACACTACGGGCAATTTGGGAAAGCCAATTAGCCTAACCTACATGTCTTTGGACTGTGGGAGGAAACCGGTGTGCTCCACACTTAAAGTAATATTCAAAGAACCCCTCCGTTTCAGGTAGGGGGCAGATTTATCATGCTATCCTTGGATCTTTTTGGAGGGGAGATGGCCAGGTTTTGGCCCTACCTCCTTAAGAATACCTCCTATAAATACACCTGTTTGTGAAACACTGTGGAAGGAGGTTCTGATTGGTTAAGATAGCTCAGAATCTATCTGATTGACAAGATGGCATGAGTAAACGACGCATTTCCACAAACGTAGCGTAGCTAACTATGAAACGGTCACAACCTAGTACATCACAGTGTTTTGGATGCGTCGTGTGCTTTGCATTTCTGTGCCACAAGGGTGGCTCCTAGCAAAGTTTGCAAAAAGCAGACAGGAACAATAAGCTGAGCTGAGCAGTTCAAGGAATACAGGCAAATTGTGAACATGCACACACACACACACACACACACACACACACACACACACACACACTTACCACACACATATGGACACAATCTACTTATCCTTACATACAAAACACATCCTAACCAAACACACACAAAGACACACAAGTTTCACACACATCACACATCCTAAGCATCCTACACAAATGATGACCTGCTCAAACACCTGTGCCATTACAGTCACCACCAAATCCGGCCCACATTTAGTGAGAGCTAGCAATGGTGCACCAGAAAGACATGTCCAGACATGACGATGCCTAAAATTTATTTCATATTTGTTTAAAAGGTCTTAGCATGCTGAAAAGGGATACATGTTGTGAGGTGCACCCAAGTGGTGATGAAACAGGTGCTTGGGCTGGCTTATCTGTCTAGTAACTATTTTTCTTCTTTTTATTTTAAAGGCCGCAGGGCCAACTTTTTTCTCTTTCATCTTCAGAGACATCATTGGAGCACAACCGGGGTATAGTATGTGCCGGCCTCGGACCCCATCGTGATTTTGCTGCTGATGGATCGGCAGCATGCTACACAGGACTGGCTTGAGCAGGCTTGAGGAGGTGTTTATTTTTCATGGATAGGGGAGTGACCAGCGCTACACAAAAATCAAAACAAAATCAAATCTTTGATGTATTTTCAAAGGCCTGATGTACCAAAGTACCTTCTTACCTTCAACCGTTAGCGGGTGGTTATTGGGGAACTCCTAAACCCACTGTTCTGGGTGAGGCACTGGGCCTTGGGGGCCTGCTCTGGGTACATGGGTAGATGGTAGTAAAAGATCGTTGCATCCTTGTGGGGGAAGGGAGATAGTTTTTGGCCCTACCTCCTTGAGAATACCTGCGTGTGAAACCATGGACATGGGAACGTGGTTGTGGGTGGTTCAGATAACTCAGACTCTATGACTCTATCTGCTCAACAAGATGGCTCGAGAAACCCATGAATTTCCACAAACGTACTGCAGGAATACACACTGTACACATCCCACACACACCATCTTATACAAACGATGACCGGCCCAAGCACCTGCGCCACTATAGTCACCACCAAGCAATCACTAGTCATTACACATGGAAAGACACGTCTAACCATGATGCCGTCTGACATCTGTGTTTAGACATCTGTGTTTTTAGGGGACCTAGCATCCTCAAAAGGCACACAGGTTGCGCGGTGTGCCCAGGAGCCAGTGGCACTGGTGTTTGGGCATGCTCATTGTTGAACACAGACGCATGGACATAAACACTATATATACAGTTGTGGCCAAAAGTTTTGAGAATTACATAAACATTGGAAATTGGAAAAGTTGCTGCTTAAGTTTGTATAATAGCAATTTGCATATACTCATAACACTCTTCATAACATACATAGAATGTTATGAAGAGTGATCAGATGAATTGCATAGTC